>JAQMWT010000528.1:0-110696 GCA_029834535.1 Chrysophaeum taylorii | reverse complement strand
TAAAAATGTAGCGTCAGTTTGGACTTTAGCGTAAATGATGTGTCCCTGTACTGGACTTAGCGTCGCATGCTGTTCGAAAATCGTGTATGCCTAATGGATCCCAAAGAAGCTGTTTGTTTATGGTTTGATTCCAAAGGGCAGGGGCTCTGACGTAATCCATAGAGAGATTTAAGTAGCTTTGGGAGACGGCGGCCTTGGTATTTAGTATCTTCGGGATCGAGAAGGTAAATGCCTTGTGGCAGTTTAACGTAGACATGTGAATCGATGGGGGCTTGAACAAAAGCGTTAGGGACGTCGACATGATAGACGGGAAGTCGCAGATGAGCTGCTAGCGCCAAAACACAACGGATGCCGGTAAGCTGTGCCATAGGGCTGAGTGTATTGAAGAAATCGGTGCCCAGAGAGGCTAAGAATCCTCGTAGTACCAGGCGTGCTTTATGTTTAATGTACTGACCAGCAGCGTTGGTTTTTATACGTAGGACGAGACGGGTGTCAATAGGCATTGAGTTGACCATTGGCAGCGCTAGTTTAAAGCAGCCAAACTTAACAATGTCAAAAATCTCTTTGGAGATGGCAGCAACATAAGCTTTGCGATCAGCGTCTGAGAGACCTTTGAGGCGGTTCAATTCATATTCATCAATTTTGATATCTTTGGCTTGAATCTTGTATTCGTCCGAACCAACCGTGCTGGGATCATGAGTCGTCGTCAGATGAGTAATTGCGTAAGAAGCGACATTATCGGGCAGATGAGCGTGATCGGGATCTTCGATGAGCTGAACGACTAGTAGAGGGGCATCACCAAGGTGGGCTTCAATGTAATGCGATTGCACGGTGATATAGTCTTCGATGGCGGAGAGATGAGGCTCGGAAGCACCATAAGAAGCGTCATTATGATCCAAAATTGAGTGGGGCGTGAACAAAGCATAAGCATATTGAGCGGGAGGAACTTGAAAGGCGTGAGCATGTTCAGAAATTAAATGAACGAGAGCTTGAGGAAGGTGAAAGTCGGCAAAATTGACGTCGTCGTAGAAGTGGACATGAGGAGCATCAGGCGATGGGTGGCTATGGCTCCTATGACACATAACTGAAGGGGACTGTGAAATCGCTTGGTGCACTTGGTGATGAAGGGATGGTGCAAATTCCCCCTCTTGGAGGTATAGCCGTCCAGTGGATGCCATGAGCGATATGAAGGGAGTGGAGGGTGGGGTCGCAGAATGTAATGTACTGCTTGGATATGTCGTACTTGAAGTCGGCAAGCGTACCCCCGGCTTGTTTATTAGCGGCGACAGTAGGCGAAGCAATACGAGTAAGAACATCCTTGAGATTGGTTTTGCGACGAGGCTGAGGGTGATGAGGACCACGGGTGAGACAGAGGACATCCTGGGAATAGAGAGACCGATAAGATGGTAAAAGTGGCAGAGTGTCGGGAGACACTTTACATGTAGGTGTGGTGGCGGAAGTGGCGGGTGCAGGAGCAGCTGGAGCACATGCGGGAGCGGGAGAGGGAGCATGGAGATGAGAAGAAGGAGTCCCCCTCTCATGGTCAGTGTCGGTAGGCATAGCATTCCCCCTCTGCGCCGCATCATTGGGGTGCTGTGAACAGAGAAGGCAATGTCGAGTGAAGGTGCGGGAGGTGGATGTTGTTCATAATCAGGAGGAGATGTAGAAATAAGAAGCGGGAAAGTCAGTTTAGATGAAACACGGAATTGACCGTTTTCAGGATTAAGGACAACATCGGCTAAATGATTAACATGGGGTGTTATTAAAGGGTTTATAACGTTAGCACCGCATAAGTAGATGTAGGGGCGGCATCAGGGTTCATATTTATGAAATTCGTTAGGTTCCAAATGCAAATAACAAACAGAACCAAAGGGTTTGAGGTAGTCTTGTTGGGGAACATTGCATTGGTCCAACAAAACTTGTTGGGGGCTTAGGACTTTATTATAAATACGTTCGAGGGAAACGTTAGGGAGGAGATAGTATGATTGGATAGCATGTATAACAGCCCACGGGTAGTGTGGTGCCGGATCTATTAGGGGGTGACCTTTATAGGATACATTCAGCATATGCCTGAGTCGTGTAGACGCGGCAGTGGCTATGTGACCAACAGCGGCTTCGACTTCATGATCAAAGACATGTAAGTAAGGGGGGGATGCGGACATATTAATACCATGTTCCACACGGAAGGGGGTTGTAACATGCTGAGATAAATCTTAACTACTAATCGACAGATGTTTGTCTGTTTGTTTGTCTGTCTGTTTGTTTGTCCCTCGATTTAGGGTAAGGATCAGGTTAGGCGCGAGAGTAAGGATCAGGTAGGCGCGAGAGCCAGACAGTGATCCTCCAAGCCGTCTACGGCGACCTCGCAGACTATTTCCACGACCCGCGGCGGCTCTTTCAGCGCGCCATTCTCACGCCCCGTCGAAACGATGCTGTCGATGCTGACAACGCGCGCATGACCGCGGCCTTTTTTCCCGGAGACGAGGCGTCGGAGTTCTTTTCGGCTGACTAGGCTGGGTCGGAAGACGACGCCTCGCTCTTTACAGTAGAGTTTTCAACTCCCTGACAACCAACGGCATGCTGACTTTGATCGCGAGCTTAAGGTCTTCGCAACCTCGACCCGTCGCACGGCCACTGCAACGGTACCAGATACATGATCGATCGTGTCGTTGTCACCGAGGCTCCTCCAACCTGTATCGCTTAAGGCCCGCCTACGCCAAACGATCAACAAGAGCCAGGGCCAGACGCCCCGCGAGGTCGGCGTCCTCTTTCCCAAGCCCGTCTTCTGCCACGTCCAGCTCTACGTGGCTCTCTGTCGATCGGCAACCCCGAGGATATCCTCTTCTGAGTCGACGACTCCACCCTACCCCACACGTGCTGCGCAATACCGATAAGCCCCCTCCCGGCGTCTACACGCGCACTGTAGGTGAACTTACTGGGACCAGGTGAACTTACTGGGGTTGGGGATTGGGACTAGGTGAGCTGAGTGATCAGGTGAAACTGGGACCAGGTGAACATACTGGGGTTTTTAGAGTTAAGGGTTTTTAGAGTAAACTCAAAGGTTGGCGGCGTGTGCGGATCAAAGCAGCTTAGATTGGCGGAGGCGAGAGCGACGAGCTCGAAGGAGTGGGTGTGAGCTAGGTGAACTTACTGACCAGGTGAACATATATGAAACTTACTGGGACCAGGTGAACTTACTGGGGTTAGAGATTTGGACTAGGTGAACTTACTGACCAGGTGAACTTATATGAAACTTATTGGGATTAGGTGAACTTGCTGGGGTTAGAGATTGGGACTAGGTGAACTTACTGGCCTGCACTTGTAGGGTTTAAAGGAATCACAATAAATTTGTTTTAGTTGTACACAAGTGCAGGCCAGTAAGTTCACCTAGTCCCAATCTCTAACCCCAGTAAGTTCACCTGGTCCCAGTAAGTTCACCTGGTCAGTAAGTTCACCTAGTCCAAATCTCTAACCCCAGTAAGTTCGGCGTAAACCCACTCGTGCTCACACCACTCCTTCGAGCTCGTCGCTGTCGCCTCCGCCAATCTAAGCTGCTTCGATCCGCACACGCCGCTAACCTTTGAGTTTACTCTAAAACCCCCAGTAAGTTCACCTGGTCCCAGTAAGTTCACCTGGTCACTCAGTTCACCTAGTCCCAATCTCAAACCCCAGTAAGTTCACCTGGTCCCAGTAAGTTCACCTACAGTGCGCGTGTAGACGCCGGGAGGGGGCTTATCGGTATTGCGCAGCACGTGTGGGGTAGGGTGGAGTCGTCGACTCAGAAGAGCATATTCTCGGGGTTGCCGATCGACAGAGAGCCACGTAGAGCTGGACGTGGCAGAAGACGGGCTTGGGCAAGAGGACGCCGACCTCGCGGGGCGTCTGGCCCTGGCTCTTGTTGATCGTTTGGCGTCGGCGGGCCTTAAGGGATACAGGTTGGAGGAGCCTCGGTGACAACGACACGATCGATCATGTATCTGGTACCGTTGCAGTGGCCGTGCGACGGGTCGAGGTTGCGAAGACTTTAAGCTCGCGATCAAAGTCAGCATGCCGTTGGTTGTCCATGAGTTCAAAACTCGACTGTAAAGAGCGAGGCGTCGTCTTCCGACCCAACCTAGTCGGCCGAAAAGAACTCCGACGCCTCGTCTCCGGGAAAAAAAGGCCACGGTCATGCGCGCGTTGTCAGCATCGACAACATCGTTTCGACGGGGCGTGAGAATGGCGCGCTGAAAGAGCCGCCGCGGGTCGTGGAAACAGTCAGCGAGGTCGCCGTAGACGGCTTTGAGGATCACTGTCTGGCTCGCGTGCATACCTGATCCTTACCCCAAATCGGGGGACATGGCACCGTCCGCCGCCGTGCCACTGGACGGTGCCTTGTGCGTAGCCTCCACTCCAAGCTCTCTGAGGCACTGTACCCGATCAACGTTGCCGTCGGGGTCAAGGGCGGCCCCTCGCGCCTCGTCTTTGGCGTCCGCACCCACGCGGAGCAGTACCCCGACCAGGTCATCATCAAGCTGGACAAACGCAACGCCTTCAACGAGCTCAAGCGCCGGACCGTCGTGGACAAACTCGCAAACCACGCCAACGCTAAGCTGCGTGCCTTTGGCCACTTTATGTTCAAGCAATTACGGCCGGCATCCTGGGTGGCCCTCCACGGCCCCACCGGCCTCGATCGCGCCCCCTTCGACTCTCAAGAAGGCGGCCAGCAAGACGACCCCACCTATCCACCGGCGTACTGTCTGGCAACGCATGACTCCGCACAGGCCCTTGACACCCGCTTACGTTCATGTGCCGGCTACGCCCGATTTGGCATGGACAACGGCGTCATCTCTGGTTCCCCTCGTGAGGTTGTCGACGCCCTCCTGCAGTACACCCGCGACATCCAAGCTAGCGGCGAGGAGCTCCGCCTCGACAAGTGCGTGGCGTTCTGTCCGGCACTTGGCATGGGTCTTCTCGATCACCCCGATGTTCACGACCACGTCCAAGTTGCGCCTGACGGCACGCGTACTCTTGCTGGTATCCCCGTTGTCGCCGACGGGCTTGTAATCTACGGTGTGCCCATCGGCTCCCCCGGACACGCCGGAGATGCCTATGTCGAAGCTACCTTGCAACGCGAGGTTGACGCTCAGGTGAGCTACATGAGCCGTATTCGCACCAAGCTCCAGAACGTCTCCCTCCACTGCATGTACTCGTTGGGCCGCTACTGCATCGCCCCGCGCATGGACTACATCGCGCAACACTGCTACCCCACCAATGCCTTGAGCGCGCTCCGCCGCTTCGACGTTGCCGTCCTCAGCTTCGTCGCCACAGCACTTGGCGCAGATCCGCGTCAGGTTTTTGACTCCACCGGCATCGTCCTCCAACGCCTCCGTCTTCCTGCTCGAAGTGGGGGTGGCGGCATTCGCTCCTGCGCCGAACTCAGCCCCGCCGCCTTTGTTGCCACGGCGGCCCAGGCCCTCCCACACCTCGTCGACCTTCGCGATCCTACGGGTGCCGTGGAGGTCCCTGGCTACCTCCCCCGCCTCGCCTCGGTCCTGGGTGCCACTTCTTTTCGCACAGGTAACGAGTTGCACCGTTGGTACCACCTCCTCGCATCCGGTTGCCGCCTGGGGCGAGCACTCGAGACTGCGTGGGACGGACTTCGGGCTGATCTCCGTACCACGCTGGCTTCCCACGGCGGCGCTGGTTCCGGCGACCCCGCCAACGTTCATCTCGTCGACGGTCCTCTCTCCCACGAATTCGTCTCCATGGGCGTCCTCGTCGACCCCACCATCTCGACACCCGTGCTCATACCCCAACTCCAGCGTGCTCTAACCTCCCAGCGCGAGACAGCTCGGGCCACTGCACTCCAGCGCCTTGCGGCCACCCTTCCCATCACCGATGCACTTCGAGTAGCGGCGTCCTCATGGGATCGCTTCTCGACCACGTTCATCAGCTCGTGGCCCAGCTCTGGCCTTCAAATCCCCAACCGCTGCTGGGCTGAGATGTGTGCCCAGTACTTTGGCTACCCCTCTCCAGCTTGTTTGGGCCTCGTGGGCACTCGCATTCTGGGCACTGACGTCGTTCTCGACGCTCACGGCAAGGTGCTTCTCACGCAGGCCAACCTTGTCAACCGCGGAGGAGCGCGGACCACCTGGCACGACAGCTTGCTCGATTGCGCCCTCTCCACCACCGAAGAGGCCGGCATCCCAGCCCTGTCCGAGGTTTTCGGCATTTTTGCTGACGTCGTCGCCCCTACCATTCGCACGCGCCTCTACGGCCGGTACCGAGGCAATCTCGCCCGACGTCAAGTCGTCCCAGACATCCTCACCACACTCGACAACAAGGAGCAACTCTACGACATCAAAACCCTCGCTTGGGGTTCGTTGTACACCGCCCACGCCCTCCATCCCTCCCACCCGTCGCCTGTCGATCGGCGCGCAGCGCAAGTCCACTCCGAATACCTCGCTCACGCCCGCGGCATCGACGCCATCATCCCCCAGCCGGGTACAGCACCACCGCCTGGCTTCTTGGGCCCTGTCGAACAGCGGCTACGTAGCTACGGCACCGTCGCCGGCCTCGTCTTTGGTGCCTTCGGTGAGGCCAGCGCGGCGTGCCACGCTCTCGCCCAAACATGCGCAGAGCGCATCGCTGCGCGAACCTGGGTGACAAGCGGCTGCGCCAACTTCACAGAGGCAAAGGCGGCCCAAACTCGCCGCATCTACCGTGAGTGGGGGATCGCCAACGCATTAGGCCGGGCTCGCTGTGCCCTCACCGCCCTCACCCATGTCGCCGCCTCGGGGAACCCCACCCAGGCCGCCCGATCCCAGCAGGACGTCACCCTTCGTCGCACATACGTCCGGCGGCAGCATGCGTACGACCTACCAAGGCGGGGCCCTTGGTCCTCTCTTCGCCTGCCCCACGCCTCGGCGATGACCCCGACTAGGTCCCGCGTACTTATCTCTGCCCGTCAGGCACATCCATCATACCCCACAACCCCACCCACATCTTTCATGCTCCCCACACACACCCCCCTCTTAGCAGTCGACATTTAAAGACAAACAAACAGACAGACAGACAGACAGACAAACATCTGTCGATTAGTAGTTAGGATGAACATAAGGAGAGAAAAAATTACGAACAAACTCAAGGGCGTTACAAAATTCGCTGGAGTTAGTGCTACGACAAAAGTACACTAACAGAAATTTAGAAATGAGACACTTGAAGACAATGATATGTCGAAAGGATCCCCATTCCGAGAGCACAGAGACGTAACCACCGTCACATGCCCAAGCTTCACCAGGTTGAAAAATTTTTTCGAATGATGGTTGCTTGATAAGGTGGTGTGGATGAGGAAAGCGTTTTTTTGAGAATCGTACAATCCACACAGAACTTACGGTAGGGTACGTCAGATGGGTGGTGTCCAGGACTGGCAATAACCTGAACAGCTTTTATGTCTTGAGAATCACTGGAATGGTGAATGTTGTAAAAATTGGTAGCTCGTTGTTGCGCATCTCGAAATGCGAGGGTGCCCCTGGCATGGACTTTCTTATCGAAGGGCGCATGCTTCTCATGGAGCTGTCTTGGCGTTATGAGGGGTATTTGTTTTTCTTTAGTAGGAGATGATATATCTGCGGATAAGATATTAGAGATGAAAGCATGAGCTACTGAATCAGTATGAAAAGAAGTAAGTTCGTGGTTTGGAGTGATAGTATCACACAACATAAGAGTTTTTTATTAGAAATGTAGAACATAGTAATAGAACTCTGGTGTAACGTTAAAGATGTATCTGTTGGGAATACATTTGTGAAGAAGGTTGACCTATAGTTTTTGGTTAGAGGAGCGTGATCAGGGTCAAACGATGGTGATAGTGTTAATGTACGCAAGTCGTAAACAAGCTGACACAAGTGTTTATAAATTGTATGATATGTTCCAGCTGGAATAGCATTTGCGATGATATCGCAGCATAGGTCAGGGGACAAAGACAAAAGAAAATTGATTTGGTACGCTGTGAAGTTATTGGCGCGTGCCAATTCGCGAGTTGAGTAGTGTCGAATGCGATCGAGTCGTGGGTCGTACACCAGCATATTTGCAAATCCACGAATGGTAGGAGTGTGAGTATATATAGAGTGAACTTTGGCACCCATCTTCCTATCGCTTGATGCTATAAAGCCCAAATATCTGCTTTGGGACAAATGCATGTCACTTAAAGCAAATATTTTGTCGATAAATTCAAGAAGATTTTCCTGAGGGTAGAAGACAAAAGAATCGTGAAATGCAGGAGAGGTATATGAAACCAGTGCTTGTACTAGACGACGCGTGTCTTGATTTTCATTATTATGATGGTATGCTTGGCAAAGCCAAAGAAAACTGGTAACTGGTTCGAGGGAAGCAGTCTTATCGATTCCGGCATCGTGTGTTAAAAGGGCGTAGGTTTCGCCAAAAGCATTTATGGGTGCCTGGTATTTAGAAGAAGAGTTAGAAACTGTTATGTCTCCGCCTGTATGTCTTTTCCACCAGTGATGTAAATGATGGATGAAGTAGAGGATTTATTTAAGAATAACCTGTGAGATGGTTGGTTAGATTCGATAGTTGTAATACGAAAGGACACAGGTAATGTGATGGATTTAGGGAATAATCGTCCCATAATGTTATAGAGGAGCACAAAAGCTTTGAGTTCAATAGGGGATCTCATGCAAGCTAGTGGTTTTCTTGAATTAGTCAAGAATCCCAGGCGAAAGTTAGAAATGCCGTCCATTTCATCTCGACTGGGATGTTCGACTGTTTTATTAGAGTGCAGACGAAGGAACAGCATAGTTAAGGTTTCAAGCTCAGTCACAGTTAAGCGCACGGATCCAGTACGACTAAAAATATTATAGGTTTTAGGTGAGGACACAAATGGTATGTCAGGAAAGACCTGCGTCCAAGGTTCGTCGACTATTAACTTGCGGCTAATGGAGTTAGCGTGGTCTGCAATATCCAGAAAAGAAGTGACTCGTTTATTAGGCCATGAAGGCAGATCAAGAGGGCCGGTGTTATATTTGCGTGCGACGAGGATCCATCTTTCTCTGGCTTTTGATAATCTCCACATAAATAGCATGGAAATCGGTCACATATGTCCACCGTACAGTGCATCGTTGAGAAGATGAGATTGGCAACTCGTATATGATCTTCGTATGATGCGGAGTGTGGTGGTGGAGTCATTTCCATGAAGAGAACGAGCGGCTTTGGAAGCTCAAGTACACTTAGAGCACTTGGGAACAAAGAATCATCCATATCGCGCTCGAAGGTGGAAATGGATCTCCCGTTGATTATGTTGCGATTTGTGCATGGTGATGTCAATTCTACCATGTCAGTGTAATATCGTGCACGTTCAACGTCCGATGCTCGATGGAGATATGTCAAAAACTTAGGTAAGGATGGGAAAACTTCGATGGAATTACCAAAACGTCTTCGTAGCATGTGCGTGATATTGTCGTCGCTCTCAACAAGAACTATAACGTTGATGTTGATTTGCATGTCATTTGAAGCGCAAGCCAGGAATGCAGGAGTGGACATCCCAGAGCAAAGCAGAGTTACAGTAGGTATTCGTGGGCTAGGAGATGAAGTTACTGTGTGGAGCAAACGTGTTGTAACCTTGCGTCATACGGGAGGTGGGAAATGCTTGCGTATGTAAGGCAGCTGCGAATGCATTGACTCCAAGATGGTTTTAAGCCATGGGACGTAAAAACTTACTCGTTCCATGAGGGTGGAATAAAGTTTGAGCATTTCGCGTTGTTCATTAAAAGCACATAGTCTGAACTGTAGTGAGCGAAGTTCCATTTTACGCGCTTTTGCTTGTTGTAGCATGCCCCTCATGCATCGCGGCAGATCTTCGCATCCCTGAAAATGTAGAAAGTGGGCGGCCCGAGCCGAAAACAGGTCGCATTCAGTACCTCGTCAAGTATAACGGCTCGGAGTCGCGCGTTTGGCTACGGCACGGTGATCTCTCTGCAGCGGCGCTCCCTCTGATCCTCCGAGCCTTCAACGCCCGTGCCCGAGAAGAGCGCGAGGCTCTCAGAGGAGGCGCTCCCCCCCGACAGAGACGCCGAGCCTCAGTTAGCGGC
Organism: Chrysophaeum taylorii; assembly: GCA_029834535.1. Taxonomy (NCBI): domain Eukaryota; class Pelagophyceae; order Pelagomonadales; family Pelagomonadaceae; genus Chrysophaeum; species Chrysophaeum taylorii. Next base: position 100,611 of record JAQMWT010000528.1, on the reverse strand, counting down.
GCTAAGCGGGAGGAGTTCGCCCTGAGCACTCGAGGTGTGCACCCGTGGGGCGTCCTCGTGGTTACCGTCCGCACGCCAAGCCCTCCCTCCAGCCCCAAGTGCCCTGCTGCTGATCTGTAGCTTGACGACGAGTAGAAGCTGTCTGTCTGGCGCAGCAATGCCAGTCGTCCCGGGGCGCGGGGGGTCCGAGACCCCCCGACAAGGTCCAGGGAGGAGGTCGCAGGCTAAATTTTCATGCTGGGGGGGTTGTCGTGTCCTCCCACCCCCCTCCCACCCCCTGGAAGCGGTCTTCGCCCAGCCCTTCACTCGCACGGACTCATCCCGAACGATCCGAGGAGCGTGCTCGTGGCCCTGCAGATCCTCGTCGCGATCCTCGAGGTTTGCAAAAAAAAAAAAGGTGGCCCAAAAGGTGGTGTACCCGTTCGCCTCGCGGATCGGTTTGACGACCGACCGCACGGCCAAGGAGCTTGGACTCACCTTTTCCCATCATATGGCCAGCTTCAAATGGCCGGCGTATGGCGCGAGCTTTCAAGCCCGCGCCAACGACAGCCTCGAGGTCGCCCGATTTTATCTAATCGACTTGGCCCGCGCCGACGTCCCGTCTTTTAGTGCAACGACCAATATTTGACACACATCCTCTCTTTTGAACACAGATCGATCATCTTCGCTTGCTGGTTGCTCGGGCTGCTGATCCCGTGCGTTCCAGCGTCTTCAATAACCTTTGTCGTCGCACGAAAAAAAAAAATTCCATCGCGCACGTTTTCGTAGATATGTCTCAAAGCCGCGAGCCCGTTCGAAAATACCGCCATACGCAACGAGGTCGACCGTGCGCGACTCTTGTCGTTTACCTTTCTTTCTTTCTTTCTGATACACCCACCCGCCATCGAGGGCGTGTTCGCCGACGCCATATACATAGCGACGAAAAAACGTGGGCTGAACCGGAGGTAGGCACAGACGAGACCCGCCTGAAATCGAAAAGGACGGGACGTTGATGCTTACCCTGAGTGATTCCGTTGGTAGGGCCGTTGGTTGAAGGATGTGGGTGTTGTTGGTGGTGGTGGGCGTCGTCGTGGTTGGCGACGAGAGCTTTGAAGATATCGAGGGCGTGGATCTTTACGCGACGCTCGGGGTGACGCCGTCGGCGACGACCGAGGAGCTGCGGAAAGCGTACCACGGTCTGGCGCGGCAGCTTCATCCCGACAAAGGTGGCGATGCGAAGAAGATGGCGGAGGTGTCGCGAGCTTTTGAAATTCTGAGCGACCGCGCGAAGCGACGAAAGTGGGAGCAGTGGCGGCCCGCGCGGAGCTTCGACCTCTCGACGCGCGAGGTCGATCCTGCGGGCCCACCGCGGTCGAATTTTTGGGACAAAGGTTCGGGCCTCTTCGCCGTAGACGAGCTCTTCATACCGCGCGGCCACAAGAAACTCACTCGAGTCACTGTCGATCCCAGCGTCCTGATGTAGAGGATATGCTGTGCTTGTGCCCTGATGATGACAGGCTGTGCTCGCGTCCTGATGACGACGGGCTGTGCTCGCGTCCTGATGTAGAGGACATGCTGTGGTGCGAGGAGATTGTAACGCGTAGGTGACGACGCTGGACGACAAGAAGTTCTACGACGCCCAAGACTACGAGCTGGAGAACGGACAGTGGACTAAGGTCGGGAAGCCGTACGAGTGGAACGAAGAGTCGTCGTACGAGGATGTGTCGCCCCACGTGTTGAACGCGTCGACGCCTTTGTTCTCGGGGGAACATCTCGTCGCGCGCGACGGATCGCACGACGCGTCGGTCGAACCCGACGGCCACTTAAGAGTCCGCGAATCCGGCAGCCGTCGAATCGTGTGGCAGAGCGGCGCCGAGGAGCTCGCGACGCGGCCGGGATTCGTCCTGCTGCAGCGCGACGGCAATCTCGTGGTATGTTCCGGTCATCCGGACGCGGTGCAGGCGATCACGTGGGCCTCGAATTCGCGGGGAAAGGCGGACCGTCTCGAGCTCAATCAAAGGGGCGAACTTCGAATCTTCCACGGACACGCCTGTACCTGGGGAACGCACGGCTGTTACGCGTCGTGGCGCGGTGCCCAGAACGCGCTCCGCGTCACCGTCCGACGCATATTCGATAGAAACGCGCTTCGCGCCGACTCCACCATCACCACCACCACGACCCTCGGGGCCATATGGTCCTTCCTCAAGTACTACCTCTGGGGCGCGGACCCCTACTACAATTAGAACAACCAAGCCTTTCTTTCTCTCGAGTTGAAGGAAGGAAGGAAGGAAGTTGATTCCGCCGTCGCAAGAACGGAATTAAGCTTCAATAATAAGCTCTGCCTCCCTTGGCGCGCGCCCCGGGCTGGCTAGTCCTAATTAGCTCGCCTTTTTAAGTACTCTACACCATGCTGCCGTCGTCGTCTATGCCCGCCATCTTCTTCTTCTTCGCTACCTACGTACCTCCTCAGCACGCTTGTCGCTTCCAATCTGTGGCTTCGTGCGACGCTTCCCACGTCGGCAGGTCACTACTGTTCGTAGCGAGCTAAACGAGGAGTTCTAGAGCTCAAAATCAGCCCCTCTTCCTATAAGCCACGGATCGCTCTTTCGATTTTTTTTGCCATGCCCGGACACTCCAGGTCAGCAGTCTCTAACACTCCAATTCTCCTCCGTAAGAAAAAGGCCCTCGATGACATAGGAAGGACGCCATTCGGTGGTTCCAGAAGATGAGCAGAAAGCCACAAAAGAAGATTGGGTTTTCAATAATAAGTGTGGTCAATCAATATCTCTCAATCTCAAGTTTGATGGTTGTTTGTGGAATAAAATTTGGTGAATTCAAGCTGTTCTTGGCAATAAAGGTGCTGCGCTCGCACATTCTGGCCTCTCGCACCGCGTCCCAGTCACATCCAGCGATATCAATTTGGGATGAGGTTGCGCACTTCACTCTCTACGACACATTTTGGTTCATTTGACGACCACCTCGAGTGGGTGCAAGGCCACCACCCGGAACGTCGCAAATCTTTTTCCCAGTTCACCTTTATCGAGTCTCTCCAACATCTTTCTTCTGACGGCCTCGCGGCGCGTGGCCGGTGTGGAAAGGGAGCGGCGGATGACCCTTCTTGCCTTCGCGCTTACGAGCCTGCCGACGTCCGTCCTCTCAAATTTCCGCTCTTCCGGACATCTTTTGTCGGCCCGTGCAAGTCTCATTCATGACGCGTGCCATGCCGCTAAAATTGTTATACGCGCCGCAATTAGCCACCCGAAAGCGCTCTGCTGCTGCTGCTGCTGCTGCTGCCTGGGGATTTGTTGTCCCTGATTGATCGCACGCGTCGCTGTTGGCGCCGCCCTCTGATTCTTCCGATTCCCTTCACCATCTTCTGACTACCTGCCCTCATCCCACTTTGACGACGACGACGGCGCGAGACAGAGGTACGTGGCTGCTACTATGCTGCTGCTCGATCCGCTTGGACTTGCCAGCTTGACTTTACAGGACTGGTTGTCTTGTCACGTCTCTCTGCTTCCCACACTGCTCTTGCGCTTGATCTACCGACCACGACCTTCGTCTGCCCTTCGCATATGGTGGCACCGACGCTGCTTATTATGACTTCGTGCGCTCTCGTTTGCCGCCGGCGGCGCTTATTGACATCCTTGTTATTCGTGACGTCGATGCTGATGACGTGTGTGGTTATCTCGTCTTCTCGCGACATAAATTTGGCCGCCTCGCCCGGACCAAATTATGGAGGAGGAGGCCTGTTTGGGAGGTCTCGCATCATGCGCTGCAACCGTCGTCGTCGTCGTCGTTTAGCGTCGTCTCCTCGCCCGCGCGTGGTTCACAAGTCGCTGAGTACTTCAACGGACCGCAAAATGTCGGGACACTTATTCACGACACAACCGGTATGGTTGCCGATCTCGTATTATCCACCAATTGTGGCAGTAGAAAAACGGCACATGACCTGCTCAGGGGTGTTTTGCCAACACGCCGGAAAACCTCGGAACTCGAGGGCGGCGGTTGGCTAGGGGTCGGCCGCCACACACAACTCCCTCGCCAAGCCTCACAAACTTGAGACTGGGAGGTTATTTATTTACAGGGCGGCACATTTTTGACGTCAAACGACGACCGGCGTTAAAATGTTGACCTTGACGTTTTCGTGACTTGACTGTGACCACATTTAGCGAAATGGTCACAGGATTGATTTTACGTGACGTCGTCGTCGGCGAAGACGGAATCGGCTCCAGTGCATGTACACCAGCTCGTGTTGGACGAGGATGTCAGCGGGGCGGAGGAGGAGGAATATAACGCGAGGCCGTACATTCCACCCGAGCAGTATCGGGATAACACGCCCGCCCGGGAAGGAAAGCCGGGAGGAGAGCGGCACCTTCTGAGGTGTGGAGGCACGTCAAGCGCCTGACAGGGGATCGATCACCCAGAGCGTGCGAAGAAAGACTCGGACTGCAGTTATAAAAAAGGACGCACTGCTGCATCTTTCGCGATCCGACGAGCGGCAGGACGCGTTACGACCTGACCGCGATGCCAAAAACACAAGAAGAAGAAGAAGGGGATTTGGAATATTACGGCGGCGCTGGCGCACTTCGAGAAGGCGCACCCGGACTCCGAGATTGGTCGGAACCAGGCGGAGAAAAAAACGGAAAGCGAGGGAGGTAGGAGTGTCAGAAGCGTTGGAAGCCTGCCGCAGACAAAAAAATCCGCGGCGAGGAGGAGGAAGGAAGACCGGGGGTACTACTCTGGACAGCTACATTTCGTTGTGACGACAGGTAGGTAGGTTCCTCCGACAGGAAAGCTGTCGCGCTCGGTTTCGCAGCTCGGTATGTTGTCTTTGGCGCGCAAAAAAATGTGTCGATGGTTACGGCGAACGACCGATACTTTCGGGAAATGAATCAGGCCCACTTTCAACTAGGCAGCAGCAGCAGCAGGGGCGGTTCGTGTCCACACCTCCATCGCAATGGGCAAAGGGTTCTGGGTTAAAGCGGAGTTCGCGAACTTCGTGCGGGTGATGATACATATGACCCACCCATGAAACATATCTTTTTTGAGGTCCAAGTCGGAGCCGCCGCCGCCGAGGGAAACCCCTTCGCGCAGTCGATACATGACGGCGGCACACTCAAGGACCACCACCACAAGAAGCGTGTCGCTGTCGGTATCCAGTTTATTCCGAAGGAGTGGGCTCGCAACCTCGTCATCTGGGTGGGGTTCCGAACGGTGACCGACCGGGCGAAGCAGACAACGGAGCGCGCTCTCGAGGAGATTCACATCAACATCACGGGCGTGTCATACAGAACCGCCGTCGCGAACGTCGTCTCCGACCAGGCTGCGTTGGGTGTCGCCGAAGAAGTAAACTTGATCGGCGACGTCTGCGACATGCACAAGGTGAGTAAGATCTCGCGATCCTGAGGATCGGAGATCTGACGCGGTCAAAAAACAAGAAGATCATCAACGGTTTTTTTCCCCGAGGGCCAGGCTATCACACAGTTGGCTCACGACATCGCGAAGCACTTCTCCTACGGGACCGATCGCACAGACGCTCTCTTCAAACTGTGCAAGCTCACCCACTGCCCTCGCGTCAAGCCCAAGCTCGACCTGAACGGCACCCGCGTCTCTGCGCGCCACGCTCTCCTGCGCTCTGTGCTCCAATTGACGAAAGCCCTCCACATCTACGCGGTCCAACACAAGAAAAAAAAAAAATCGATTGGGCGGCCACCGAAGAGGACTTCGAGACGATGGCGGAGTTCGAGGCCATCACGAATATCACCGACGCCGCCGAAAAGCTCGTCCAACTATGAGGGCCTCTTCATGGGCGCGGTCTCGTGCGAGCTCGAGCGCCAGATGATCACCAAGCTAGAAGCGGATAGTTTCTCGCTCATTGATTACGAGGGCGACACCACGGGCCGCACGCTCCCTCGTCGCATCAAGGCCATCGATGATTTTTTTTCACCGAAACCGGCAAGGAGTGCCACAGGCGCGCCATCCTCGAAGCTCAGCGACGCTACTGCGGGAACAAGGGCGAGTCGATCATTCCTTTCTTGGAGTACAATCAGAGATCCGATCGCGAGCTCATTGCTGCTCTGCTCGACTTCCGCACCATCAGCATCATATCTCTGAGGAGGATAAGCCCAAAGCCATTCCCCTCCTGAAGAAGAAGAAGAAGCTGTATGTCGAGTACGGCAACAATATCCATGCTGCCCAGCGGCTCGAGCAGAAGGCTGCAGCTGCGGCGACGTCTACGCAAAAGGATGCTGGTGCTGCGGACGAGACTCTTGTTGCTGCCGATGGCGGCGACGTGGACACTTGCGCGGATGGGGCCGTGGATAATGGCGGCATGTTAAATTTGGGGTTGTGGGGCGATACGTTGCAGGTGGCGGATCCGCAGCCGACGCCGACACCAGCGGAGGAAGGAAGAGCCGGCTGTGGACTTTGGCGAGGAGTTTGGCGAGGCGTTACCCCCGCCGATGGATCAGGTTCGCGAGCCAGATCAAATGGAACCAGGAGTTAAACTTCCGGCGGAGCTCAAAGACTGTACCCAGCCTCTTGACGTTGTTGATGACCTCCTTCCATTACACGTCGGCAAGCTCTACCAACGTGCGGAGCAGAACCCCGACCTGGGCTTAATTCCCAACCGTGCCTCGCGCGGTGCTGTCGGGGTAGCATATACCGGGCGAAAGTTTTTGCGAGCGCGTCATTTTTTTCCGCTGGAAACACTGTCATCGACGACAAGAGCACTTGCCTAGGCTCTGAGATATATCTGAGATGCTGACAGTCCTCCTCCGCATTAATTAATTAATTAATTAATTAATTAATTAATTAATCGGAGGTTTATCGAATGGGCACGAGAGAAGTACGCCAACACCAAGCTCATCTCCAAGCATCATGAGATTTCGGACGAGAATAACGACGACGACGACGCTATCGACCTGGCCTCTTAAAGCCTTTTCCACCCCAGCCCACCATATCCCGCATTTATTACCCAATAATGCCATTTTTTTAAAGTGTGTTTTTTCTTGTGCTTCAGCGGGGGGAGGGAGGTACGAGAGACGAGGGGAGGCGAGGGAGACGACGTTAACAACGCGCGGGGGACGGACGTTTTTGAGGCGAGGAAGACGCTAACTGCGCGTTTGGGACGTTTCCAGCCTCAGCCGGCCCCTGCCGGCTGCTTATATGCGGCTGCTTTTCTCGTTTTCGTGAAGTTGACTTGGACTTGACCATCATATGAAGGCAGAGTCATACCGAAAGTTTTGTTTTTGACCAGATCTGACCACTGTCATCATCGTGACGTCAAAGTCAAGTTTCTTGATGCGACAAAATAATTTTCGAGAGTCTTCATAATAAAGATACTCTTGATACAAAAGTGACGACAACAAAGAGTGACTGACGTATGTTAGGAAAAAGGGCCTGACGTCGCCAAAGGCAGATGCGAGGTTGAAGGACGTAGGGCAAGCCCTAGGAGGCAGGGTAATAAGCGCGTGGCCGCCGCGAAAAAGATTCCCACGCTATAGAGTAGTGTCGAAACTCGCGGGCGTTGGCGGTCCTATGATTCAGTGGTGGCGTTGACGTCGTCGGCGGCGCCAGATGCGCGAGAATGTGCTCGAACTTGGTGAGCAGCGAAGTAGCATAGGCGGCGTCGAGGCTCCAAAATCGACCAAACAATACTCTCGTACACATAAGGGCGCTGTGAACAACTGAATGATACGCTTGCAACGATCACAGCAATCCGGCAGAGTACGTTCGTGTCGCGTCCGAAGAGAGTGGCTTTGAGCCGTCCAAGAACAAATAGTCGAGTTCTCTTCAGGGGTCAGCCTTTGGGATACGAACTGAACAGACGAACGAGGAGCCTTCCACAACAAAACGCGATGATCAGGCATAGATGCTCGAAGAAAATGCTCCAGAAAGAGGAGGACAGCCCACACAGTTCAACGGGTTCGGTATTTTTTCCTTCATAACTCCGATAATACTCCTCAGTCGCGTAATTCTTTCACTCCTTGACTAGGAGGATAATAATCTAGGGGGAGATGTGCGCCACGAGTATCTCGAAACGCACCGGAAAAAATTGTAGTCCTCTAATATTAATTGGCCAAAACAGCAATAAATCTTGTAGACAGACAGACAGACAGACCGTCCTCTCCGTTATATATATCGTTGGAGACATCAACGTACATCCACTTAGATGAATGAGTCGCTGGTCTAGCCTAAGCTTAACTAAAATCGTTGGCTCGACGAGTTTCAATTAACCATCATCGTGACAGCGTGCTGCAGGGTCTAGGCGAAGGATATCCTTGTCCTTTGTCTCCAGCAAAGCATCATTCCGTCTCCGAGCTATCACGGACCGAACATTGAAATCCAAAGCGAAAAACAATTTCGGCGGCCTTTCTTAATGCGAAGAAAAGAAAAAACTCGAGGGTCTGTCGCTTGCGACAAAACAACCGAAGCGAGGTGTCTAGCGTGATGGAAACTCGAAGGTCCCGGGTCTTTGGCGACTCAATACAATAAGTTTCGCATCATCATTGCAAATGCGGTTTATATATCGGTCGTTTAGAATCCGGACTTTACGATGGCGCTGAGTTTACGAGCCCTCCTCCTCGAGGTCGTCGTCGTCCAGGTGGGCCCGGAACGAAAAAGTTCGTTGCCAGGTCCGTTGCGGGTAGGATTCAGCCGGAACCAAGCGTGGGCGCCAGATGTTGCCGCATCCCATCCTGCGAGTGGTGCATCAGTTCTTGGATAAAAAATCCCAGTATTCCTTCGGTGAAGGGTGTGCTGGATGAGGATTGACTTCATGGTAGTTGTTGAGCACACCAAGTTTTTTTGGGTCCAAAACGTGACACGGCCAACAATTTTAAACTCCTTCGACTGCTTCAATAATCATGGGATGCTGAACGAAATGGTTTTTTTTCGCAAAATACGTGACGTGCGGCGCGTCTCTCTCCGCATCGTACCTCTCCAAAGATGCGACCACCACACTCTTTGAGGCAGTGGCCGACAAACAGTATACCGATCTAGTCGTAGACGATGGCAACTTGAGATCTCTCTCTCGCGCTGGTCATATCATCGACGCGAGACCACTGATAAAAATTGGAGGTCGCCATCTTGGTCGATCGACGTTGCCCTAAAACAAAAGGAAGGCCCTGGAATGCATGCGACTACGGCGTTGAGACTCTACGGGACACCGGCCGGCCGGCCGAGGAGCCCTTGTTCTGGCGCCGTGTCCGTCTCTTCAAGCGGTCGCACCAATTCATGGATCGAGCAATACCACGAGGCTCCGTCAAGGGTTTGCCGACGCTCGGGTCCGAAGCCTACTAGGACCAGAAGGCACCACGCAGATCAAGGACTGCGACGAGCTCTAGTAGGTCCCCGACGAGTACACTCCGCACACCAAAGCGGCGCTCTCTCCGCGCCAATCTCCGAGACGCCGCTCGCGGTTCGCGACGAGGAGGAGATGGCCTGCCTCGAAGCGGAGGAGAAACCAAAGCAGCCCTCAAAAAAAGTCCGGGAGCTGGCTGCTAAGGTGGCCACGGCTGCGCTCCAACTCGCCGAGTCTGGCGACGCTGCCCGAGCAAAAAAATCCCGCTTCGACAGCATCAACATCTCTAGCTTCGCGCCACGTGGTCGCGTCTTTCGACGATGACGACGACAAGGCTGCTGCCGTCACCAGTCTCTTCAGGAACCCTACAGCTCGATCGCCCCGCTGTATCGTCCGTCGTTTAAAAAGGAGCTCTTGCAGTTGCCGCCAGATTCGCCCGCACTCTCCAATCCCCACAGCTGCTGCTGCTGCTGCTGTATCTCCCCCCGTACTAAACTATTATCCCAAGTTCCAAAGTCTCGCCATTAAAAAACGAAAGCGTTTAAAGCTCAGAGCTTTTTAGAGTCAGCAGCTCAGAGGTCGATACCGACAACGGTCGCGACACCGGTGGGGCGTTCGGTGCGCATCGACTTGATCCTCGAGGTCGGTCGGTCGGTCGGTCGGTCGGTCGGTCGGCATTGTGGGTCTCCGCCTCGCCGATCTGAGCTTGGTGGCGCCGGTCGGTGGCCACGTCGTCCATGCCACTGTAGCGCTCGAGTTGCTGAACAGACCGAGTTCATCTCGCCGTTCGAGCGCTCGCGGAAGCGGCAGGCGTCAGACTCGCGTGGATGGTTTGTGTGGCCGAGCGCGCTGCCGATGCCGAAGTCTTGCTCGAGCCACTCGTCGATGGTCTGGTAGCGCTTGCTTGGGGATCCGCGCCACGTCCATCTTCGCCTTGATCGCCGACTGCTTCGAGGTCTCGAGAACATTTGGCGCCGTGGTCGAGAAGACTTATTTTGAATCGTCGCGACTCGCGATCGGGTCTCGCCCCCGGATGTTGGCAACGAGGTAGTACTCGGCGCCGTGGAAGCGGCCGTTGCGGTCCTTTGTGTGCGGCCAGTCGGTGCCCTGTTCTCCTCGAAAAAGGTGCGGAAGAGGCCTCGGACGAAATCCACGGAGGGCTGACGGACCGCGAGGGAGCATGACGATGTCGTTTGGCCCGCGCGACGACACGTACTGCTTGAGCGTCTGGTCGATGTCGACCGGAAGTGTTTCCTTCTGCTCGTCGGAGAGCTCGCACATCTTTTTGTTGAGGAGCGGCGACGACTGGCGGGATTCGATGGCGAGCTCGAGGACGAACGGCGGCGATGATATCGCGGCCGCCGTCACCCAAGGTGCGCGCGAGGCAGTCGCGATGGCATTCGAAATTGCCACGGGGTCCTTTGAAAAAAAAGCGTGGACGGCGAGTTGCGACTCACATCAAGCAAAGTTGTAGTCACCGCAGCTTGCGCTCCTCCTTCTAACCGCGCAACGCCGGCTCGTATATTGATTGATTCGACAGCACCTCGAGGACCGCACGGCAGTCGTTCGTCGCAGCGTCACTGTCTGTCAACGACGACACAGTCGACGAGACCAGTTCTTCGCGCGGTGCAAGGAACATCCAACTTTTTTTAACTGAGAGGCCTTTTCTTAATCTTCTCGCCGCTGGCACGTCGGGCATCATTTTTGGCTCGCGATTTAGGATCTGGAATGGCAGCGCGCTTAGTTGCGGCCGCGATGTCGAGCAGGCTTCGCGTTCAACGCCTCTCCGCCGTGCGCTTTCGCACCGCGACCACGGCCGCGCTTGCTTGCGGAAGGGCAGGATAATCGTGTTTTTTTTTCCGGGACTTGAGCGCGCTTGAGGCTTCGGATTACGAGCGCGAGCTTGCACTTGTATATATAGTGCCAGAATTTGGGGCAGCGAGAGTAAGAGACGACGAAGGTGTCGGACTTGACTTTCTTGAAGAAGTCGCCATCATGAGCTTTTGCCAGCGTGTGAATGTACTCCTGTGCCTCCTGGACTCCAACCCCTGCTGCCGTTGATCTATCCGCGGGTGCTGAGCAAAAAAATAGCCATCGTTTTGGCTCCTCCGAGTCTCGAGGTACCGGACGATGCTTCTCCAGAGGCTGGAACCTACTACGCCGACGACCTCGCGGGCAGTGCCATCCTCCTTGATGATGAGGTTGTTGCAGGATTCGTTGTTGCCGTTGTTGTCGCGCGGCGCGTACCGGGAGCGCACCCGTTCGAGATCCAGCCGGCAATTTTTTTCTCATACTTCGCCAGACCGTGACTCCACGAGCACCAGAGACTTGGATGATGAATGCGGGGCACTTCTCGGTCCACTCGTCGGTGAAGCGACGACGCAGGAGTACCTTGTCGTCGAGACAGACCGCCGCCGCCGCCGCCGATCGTGACGACGACGACGCTAATTTGCTCAACCTTCATGTCGCTGAGTTCATGTCCGGACATGGCACCCCAATTCGCACCTATGCCCCGGCTTGGTCTAGTCGAAGAGGCCCCGTTTCTTGTAGTTGGCCCTGGTCATGTGGACAAAGCAGTTGAGCAAGTCGACGGCGCGAAGGCCGAAGTGGTCGACGACGACGCCATTCTGGATCTCGTCAGCGTTCGGTCGGCCATTATTACAAAAAAGTCGGGAGCAGTGGGCCCAGCCTGGGGAAGTTATGAGGCCTGGGGCCATACTCACAGCAACAACACCCGCCTCCCAGGTAACAAACAACACCCAGCACGATGCCGTAAATGTCCATGTTCTCGGCGAGGGCGAAGGTCAGTATGTGGTAGGTGTGGTCGATGTCGACAGTCCCGGTGTTGATGATAGGGTAGCCCTCGGCATTGATTCGACGAGTGCCGTGTCGGTGCACACGAAGTTGCCGACAGAGAGGTTGTGGCGGCGTTGCCGACATTCAAGAGGAGGTTCTTGGTGCTGCTAACAACAACGACGAAAAATGCGGGTATCCGAGTCCCCGATCTCCAGGAGTCCCCGATCTCCAGGGTGCGATGCAAAAGAAGAATTGGGTCATGGTCGCCGATCATGTCGAGCATGCTCACGGGGGCGCCGAGGTCACGACCGTCAACCATCTCTTGTCCATGTACGCGACCATGTCGCCCACTGACAGGCTACTGAGCAGCTTGATGCGCATACGGCGGACGAAGCGCATCAGCTGCCTCCCCCGATTCTTGTTACCCTTGTGCAAGTGGTTATTGTGAATAAGGCCGGTGTCCACGAGCCACTGGCGGATGGGTATGGCGCGGGGTTTGGGGTTGGCAGCGAAGCGCGCTAGGATACTGCCCTCGAGCAGTCGCGGGAGACCTCGACGACACGTTGCCGGGAGTCGCTGAGGTCGCTGGCGTGGTTCTGGTGCTCGCCGCTGAAGTGGAGCTCAACCTGACCGGCAGCGATGTGGTAAATGAGCTTCGCCGTCCATGTTGTGGCGGACCTTGGTGGTCGAGGCTTTGGACAGGGGCTCGATCTCGTCGTCCTCTTCGTCATCGTCGTCCGCGACCTCCCAACCTGCTTCCATGGTCTCGGTGCCCATGGCCATATGCTCGTCCTCCTCCTCCTCCTCCTCGCCAAAGCCGAGCCGCCGCCCACAGTGCGCCAGTCATCTCGACCACGCTCTCGTCACTTGCATCGAGTGCCTCAAAGCGGCCGCTGCGGCGGGCGGGGATTTGGAGTCGTTTGCTTGGATGGTTCGCGCGCGCGCTTTGCTCCTTTCGGTGCACACCTCGACTCCGATGATGATGATGATAGGTCCCAGCCGCTTCGCAATACCTGCAAGGCCACCGTTCCTCATCTCCTTGCTGAAGTAAATCCCAGCCGAAAGCGTCGCACGCCTCGCGCGGTATCCCGAGCACGCGGGACGTTCCGTCGCACTCTTTCCCAGGCTCAGCATCTTCAAAGCAGCGGCAAACACCAAACGAAGGCACGCGGCAGTTTTGGTGTCGCGTCGAAATCAACGAAAGAATATGATCGGTCCATGGGGAGACAATCAATCTCACAGCAGAAAAAAAACCTGCTCAACACCTAGGCCGGGAAGTCAAGTCGCAAAGAATGCACGCGAGGCGGCGTCACATAAACGAGGACCAAATCGTTTTCGGCGAATAGAATAGTTGTGTGGATGCAAGGTCGGTCGGTCGGTCCACGCATACAAAGAGTATGTGCCGCAAAGTGCAGCCCGAGTGGTTGAGCCATAACTAGGGAGCTAGCTGTCTCATAACGCTGGCGAATCTCGGTGGCCTGTTGACACTCATAGATCGGAGTGTGTTGTCGGTTTCTTCACTTAAGCGACGTCCGACTCGTAGGGAACGGACAATCTTTTTTCAGACGGGCGAAACAACGTCATCCGTACACCAAAACATCGCCCGTACGGTGGTCGGAAGCGTGTCTATCGGAAACAAAAATTATCGTACAATTGCCACCAAAAAGACCTAGCTGTTCGTCCCCGGAAGAAGATGCCGTTACGAGAGCTGACTGAGAAAGGGTCTGCCCGACCCGACCACTGTGCGGCATCAGATTCCGATTCTAGCGACATCTTAGCGGGTATAGATTCGACGGAGATCCAATCAGTACACGTTGGCGGCGGACGGACGACGCAGATGTGTGGGGCTCGATCTCGTCGTCCTCTTCGTCCTCGTCGTCCACGACCTCCCAACCTGCTTTCCCTCGAGAGTATCCCAGTTTTCGCGTCGATCAGAATATTATTATTCTTAGGAAAAAGTCAAGTTTGCAACCACCCGTGCAAGTTAGATCACCGTCCGGCGTAAACCCTCAACAACAACAACAACAAGTTTGATCATTTAATAGTTTGGTCAATACAGATCTGGATTCATTCACCAAACTTATTCGATTAGAGACCAAACATAGGGTTTGCTCACAAAACAAAGCCCGCCGCCGCCGTGATCAAGCTTTCAGCTCGGTTGTGCATGTCGTCGCGCTGTGGTGACTCCGGAGCGTCCTTCGACTTGGAAACGAACGACGAGGAGGACGGTATCGATGCGGGTTTCGTCGTCGCTCAGGTCGCGTGGTGGTGTTAAACACGTCGACGTCGGTTGACCACGACGACGCCGAGAAGGAAAACAAGAAGTCTAAGCGTGCCCAGACGAAGGTAAACGACTATGAGAGATCGCCGCGTAAAACGCTGTCGCAGCAGCTCGGAGCGCGCAAAAAATATGAGGGTCGTCGTCCACTTCACTCGAGATCTAACCAAGATGATGCCAAGTTCAGCACGTGTGTTCTCGTCGAGGCCGACTTGCAGCAGCATCTGATGTTCGTTCGACACGGGCGGCAAGTTTTTAGACGGCGCGTACAACAACAACAACATGGTTAACAACAGCGCGACAGCGTCGTCGTTCAAGTGCAAGATACTGCAAGGCTGCAGCTTTTATGTGCGTGCTGCTCGTTGTGATGTGCAAGTAGACAATATCGTCGCGCGTGTTGTAAAAGGCACCACGCCTGCTTTCGGAACCTTCGTGCCGCCGACAAAGATCCAGCTATCGCGCGAAGCACTTCTGCGAGGCCGTGTCGGTCCTCATCACGGGCTTTATGGAGGGCAAGTCAGGCGGCTCTTCTTTTCGGCATATGCGTTTGATAGACGACATCATATGCAACAATGTCATCCGCTAAAGGCATGACGAACCGGGATCGTTCGCTGTAGTGTGTCATGAACATCGAGAACTAATAAGGCGCATATCCGAATGAATAATCTTGGGCGACGAAGAAAACAGCGCGGTATCAGCGCTGTCTTACGTAGGCCTTGTTTGTGGATGTTGTTCTGCGAGTGTTCGCATGTTGATGCGCGAGTATGGTCAAACTTGGAGGAGGCTTTGTGACCAAACTACACAACATCGTTGATCAAACAATTTTGTGACCACCAAACTTGTGATCAAACTTCAATTCCAGTAATCAAACTTGTTGCATATTACTGACGACAAAACTTGTCGCTTTTTTTTTTTGTGATTAAACCCAATTCAAGATGACTGGGTTAGAATTAAAGGGGTGGTGTCAGCGATCTCTTCCGGAGCGAGGCTGTCGACGTCGTCTTGACATCCCTTCGCGCCGCAGCTTGTATTTGCCGACTTAAATTCTCGTAGCACAGTGCTCGACGGTGCAGCAGCAGCAGCTCCCGGGGAGATCTCTCTTGCGGCAGGGCGGGGTTGCCGAGATGCGCGAGGAGGAGGAGGAGGAGGAGGAGGAGGATAAGGAGGTGTTCACTTACGGTCGTGCGAGTTCTTTATGCCGGCGTAACGGCACGTGCTCGCGTTGCCGTTTTTCCATGATCAAGTTGGACAGCTAACTCCTCCGGATCGGGTACGCGACGGTGAGGAACTCCTGAACGTGGTCCTGTACGGTCCCGCGCAAGCGTGGGACTACAATCTTCGGGTGCTCCCTCCAGGGGCGTTGCCTCTCGCAGTTTCTTCTCGAGGGGGTCGTCGTCGAGTTTCGCGTTTTAACTCGACGACCCCGAGTCGATTATTATCAAAGACGCTCTCCCTCTCGGAGAGAAGATTTTGGGATCACTCCAGAATGGGGTGATGATCCGTCTCGCGCAGACCATGTAATAATAAGTCTGGTGTCCACCGATGTCTGCACGTTGCTGAAGAATGACGTACGACCACGGCAACACCACCACCGTGGTGAGTCGCGGTTAATTTGGGTGGCTTCTACGAACGATGGAAGGTACGAGAATGGGCTCAGGTTAAGTACGCCCAGCCGTGGGAAAAATCTGCTCTCGAGGCCGCGCGTCGCTGTCCCTTTTGCGTATCGCCGCGGTGTCTTAGGATCTCTTTCTAAAGGCGGCGGTCACGGGGGGGAGGTGGCCCATGCCGCGCGCGTAACGCCACAGGTAGTAGATTCTGCGTCAGCACCTAGCTCTCGTTTTTATTTTCGCACCAAAAGCGCTCACGCGCCCCCCTCTACTAAGCCCCCTCCTTAAGTTTGATTTGAAAAAGCCAAAAAGCTTCGTCAATTACTACCGTGGAAGTTTGAGGAGTATTGATCAACCTCGTTGTTGACCAAACTTGCGAGGTCATTAATTGAAGAATATTTCCACAAACATACATCATGTTGATCAAACTTCAAAGACCAAAATTTGTGATGACCGATCCCTTATTCTGAATGAAGTTAGCGGCGGCGACAACTGGGTTGCGAGGGTGTGTTGTACGCCAAGAATCGACGGCTTCGGCAACACATCGTTCGTACTTATCCTGGATCGAAAAATTGGTACGCTCGGCAGAGAGTCCATCAAGGCGCGAACGTACGAATCTCGCGGGAAGCCGAAACAGCCCGGGAGTGTCGGCGCTGGTGGATGTTATTTCCTCGGCAAAAAACATACCGTCAGCCGTTCGCAGTAATTTTGGCGGGTGTGTGCTCTCCTCTATCGATAAGCACGCTGTCGGCGTCGCAGCTATTCTTCCTATGGGACCACGAAAAAAACTATGGTCGCCACCAAACTTTGCTCGATCAGGTGTGACAGCTAGCCCCAGGTTCGGCATCGTCTGGATGCGTTCTTCGTCAGTGCATCCAATATCTCTGGCTTCATCCCTGGTTCTTCGAATTCTGACCGAATCGCCTCGTCGAAACGTGTTATTTCACCACCAAAGGTCAAACGCACATCAACTCGGCAAACAAATCCATGCCTCGGTGTCGGAATCCCACTTCTTTCCGCTCTTCTGGTTTCTTTCTTCCCTAGGAACCTATAAGCCGGAACCTATAAGCCGGAAGCCTCCACGTCCTTATCAGCATCGACTTCCTCTTATCAGTGTTGATCGTCCACTTCCGCAGCAGCCATTCTCATCACTCGCCTTCTCGAGAGATCTTTCTTCATCATCCCACGCCTATCATCGCATGCTGGCTGTGAATCCCTGCTGCATAACACGTCAGTGCCTTCTCTCATCAACTCTTCTGACTTCGTATCTTCTTTAGCATCAGCTTGTTCATTATCCGCCGTCGCCTCGTCGCTCAGAATGTATGCACACAAAAAAACGTCCGCCGTCGGCAAAAAGAACAAAATGTCCGCAATCGGCGCCCTGCAAAGACCACTCGTGGCGGGAAAAAGCGGCACCTTACCCAGTCTGCCAACACGCCGGTGACCTCCAAGCTTTCGAGGCCGACGCTAGGCTGGGGGTCGGCCGCTCCTCTCACTCCCCAAGCCGCTCAACTTTAGGCTGGGAGCTGCTCGTTTACAGCATTCACCTCAGCAAGTGAACCACGAAGTACCAGCCACGCAATTTTGGTGAAGTGATTTCAAGCGAACGCCCTACGTGGTTTAAGTGAAGCGAACGAACGCCACTTTTTTTTTTTGTTGTTAAACGCCAGCGCCGGTCCCCGTCAGTTCCGTACGCCCACTATTGCCTCCTAGGTCTGGTGCTCTTAGGTTCATTCGCGTTAAATTCGGGGCGATGGATGAGTTGCTACCGTGGATGCAGTTCAGTGTTTTCTTACTTTAGGCGATGTGAACGAACGAACGAACGAACGAACGAACGAGCGACCTCGGTATCTTCGTCTGGTTCTTCCTCGTCAACCTCCATCTCCGAAGAGTCTTCGGGGAAGGAATCATGGTGCTCCCGGCGTTTTTGAAAAACTCGGTCTCGTGTCACACGAGGTCCCTGTACTTAATCCGGGCCGCCGCCGCCGCAATGAAGAAATTCTTGTTCATCATGCGCAGTATGCTGGCAACAACTTTGTCCGTCTCGTCCGCGCGCAGAGCAGCAACGTGTTTCTTTCCCTCGGTCAGGACAAGATTTCCAATGCTCGGGCAGCGCTCACAGTAGTAGCTCTGCGCGCCATGTGTGTACTACCAATTGAAAAATCCCTTAGAGGAGGCTCTCGCCCTGTCCGGAAGGAAGAAGGAACCCATACTGCACCTTCCTTGGTGAGCGGTCGATACAGCTTTCCAACGTCGAGCCAGATCTGTGAAGCCGACTTCATCCTTCTTTCCTCAAGCTCGGGATAATGCTCTTTCGAGTTGAGCGATCTCGACAGCCTGATGATCCATTGAGGCTGTGAAGACCTGTTCAAACTCCACATTCAAATCGGGCATCTGGGTCGCAGGCATAGCAAAAGAAAGCGCATCGCCACTAACGTCGTCGTCGTCGTCGTCGTCGTCGTCCCAAGCGTCGGGTGCGTCGAGTGCCGCCAAGAGATTGGGGGCAGGCGCAGGATCGGAGGAAGTCTTTGCCTTTTTTTCGTGGTGGAATGCAGTCCGTGCGTAAATCACATATTCTTCCTTGAGCATGCAACTTCCTGGCCCGAGCTCTCTGATTGAACGACACAGGTGCCGGCAGTTGATCGTCCGAAAGGCAAGAAGGAAGGCAATCAAGTCGCGATCGTTGAAGTCGTAGTTGAAGTGACGCACGTAGTTGTCTTCATTATTCCCGCAAACCGACGCTCTTTCATTCGAGTATACCCCGCTCAAGACAGATTTTGCCGGTGGTCTCGCTGAGGTCGTCGTCAACATCGACAGTCTTACGTGGCATTGATTTCGCAGTTATGTTCGGGAGGTCAATGACTTCTAGCGTCCCAGCTCGCAGAGAGACTCGATCATGTTGTGCTTGATCAATGCGGCGCACGCCCCCCCCCAGGTTTAAACGTTCGTGTTGCACGAAAACAACGGCCGCGTCCGTTATAGCAAAAATCGCCTCGAATTCAGCCAACGCCACCCACTGCTCATTACTGATTGTCCAAGGGAGTCCAATGTGGGTAGGCGTATACAGTTTGAGCACGTGGTGCAAGGAACGAATAAGTTGGTAGCGCGCCCGGAACCTCGTCTTATTGAGGTCGAGCTTGAGCTTGGGCGATTTATTTCCCCGGCTGTAATGGCAAAAGCGCATGCAGATCCTTCAAACGTGTGTGCCGCAAGAAAAGTACTTGGCTCGATCGTGGCCACCACTGTTCAGCAGCCGCTGGCCAGCTGGGAGTGGATTGATCACCCGCTTGCCTCTGGATCGTGCCAAGTCGCCACATGCCGCTGCCGGTAGATCTTTGAGATATATCATACCATGTCACACTCGCTTCGACCTCAACAAAAACTTCTTCGGCGACGCCGATTTGGGAGCCCGGTCTTGAACAATGGTTGGTTGGAGCCGCCAAATCGATATCGATTTCCGCACGCTCCGCGACCACAGAACGGAGCAGGGAAGCCGTGCCGGAATCGGTTCCGTCGTCAGCTGGAACGAGGCCCGCGCGGGAACACCGTCTCAATCAACGCCACTCCAATCGGGCCAGATGAAGGATACAAGGCCAATGGCCCGTCGCTTGAACTTATCCTCGTGGATGTCCCGCCGTCATGCAGCAGACACCTGGGCGAACGGATCAAGGTAGGCTACAGTTTGGCATAGAAATTGGGTTTCGAGGGGCTGCTTGGCGACGCTGAATGGGTCGTCGCAAGGAATGAAATGTGGCGGCCTCATGGTAGAACGCGGCGTCTCCGAGGTCTACGAGGCAGTTGCGGAGGTTCGGCTCTCCTCTTGATCGGGGCTCTATCCTCCTTCTCATCTCTCATCGAGGGCGGGCGGGCGCGTCGACGGAGGATCGTTGGCCTCGCCATATTCACCGGGGGCGGTTCCTTGTCGTCATCATCGTCGTCTTGAGGACAGGACGCGTACAATATCTCGACGACAAGTTTTACGGCTCGGAGTCGCGCGTATGGCTAAGCCACCCTCTGGTCCGATTCTCTAACGCCCGTGCCCGCGAAGAGCGCGAGGCCAGAGGCTCCCGGCCGGCACCCAGTCCGTGGCGGTCCGTGGGTCCGTAGCTCGGCTGACCACCTTGAAACGCTCGGCAAGTTCTCGAGGCCTCTTCTAGCGTGCGAGGTCGGATACCCTCCCAACCATACGTAGCGAAAACTGTATGGTCTGATCCGGAGAAGCCACCCATCTTTTTTCTGCTAAGCCCCTGCCCAGAAAAACGCTGTTCTCGCGCGCCCCACTCCCCTCGGATGCGGCTGTCGCCAAGCAACAAGGACGTTCATCATCCTCGGTGCCAATACTGATTTGGGGGTGGTGTCAGAGAACGTGATGGCTGCGTCGGAGAAAGAGCGAGGAACTCCGAATCCCAGCCCTTCGCGTCGATGCGCACGACCTCGCTCGCTCGGTGCATCATGATTCGACAGCCACTGCACCAACGTTTCCACTTCCAAGGGCGCGGATTGTCCGTGCCCGTCGGTCCGAGCACCGTCGTCCGAGCACCGTCGGTCCGAGCACCGTCGCCCTTCGCGTGACTTCGGCAACCGCACTTTGGTGGGGCACAATTTCGGCGAGTCCCCCTTAGACGTGGCCCTCCACCCCTGCTTGATCACTGCCGCTTCCGGCACCGATCGGACCATCGCCCCGGAGCCAACTTGGGCCAGCTGGGATAATTTTTGCAAGGCAGCACAAAAGCTGCGTACCCGAGAGCCAATGTGTACCAATTAGCCATTATTGGCTAATCGGTACACTTTTTTTGAAACTTGGCTATTCCGACGCTCTAAGCTGCTTTTATCAGCGCACCACGCTTTTACCTTCATTATGTGCTGGCCTCTAGTCAGATAGTTAGGTTATTTACAAGCGCAGGCCAGTCAGTTCACCTAGTCCCAATCTCAAACCCCAGTAAGTAAGTTCACCTGGTCCCAGTAAGTTCACCTACAGTGCGCGTGTAGACGCCGGGAGGGGGCTTATCGGTATTGCGCAGCACGTGTGGGGTAGGGTGGAGTCGTCGACCCAGAAGAGGATATCCTCGGGGTTGCCGATCGACAGAGAGCCACGTAGAGCTGGACGTGGCAGAAGACGGGCTTGTGGGCAAGAGGACGCCGAGACTTTGCGGGGCGTCTGGCCCCGGCTCTTATTGATCGTTTGGCGTCGGCGGGCCTTAAGGGATCCAGGTTCGAGGAGCCTCGGTGACGACAACACGATCGATCATGTATCTGGTACCGTTGCAGTGGCCGTGCGACGGTTTTTCGACGAGGTTGCGAAGACTTTAAGCTCGCGCTCAAAGTCAGCATGCCGTTGGTTGTCAGGGAGTTGAAAACTCGACTGTAAAGAGCGTGGCGTCGTCTTCCGACCCAACCTAGTCGGCCGAAAAAAAGAACTCCGACGCCTCGTCTCCGAGAAAAAAAGGCAGCGGTCATGCGCGCGGCGTTGTCAGCATCGAAAACATCGTTTCGACGGGGCGTGAGAATGGCGCGCTGAAAGAGCCGCCGCGGGTCGTGGAAATAGTCTGCGAGGTCGCCGTAGACGGCTTGGAGGATCAATGCCTGGCTCGCGGGCCTACATGATCCTTATCCTATATCGAGGGACAAACGACATCAAAACCCTCGCTTGGGGTTCGTTGTACACCGCCCACGCCCTCCATCCCTCCCACCCGTCGCCTGTCGATCGGCGCGCAGCGCAAGTCCACTCCGAATACCTCGCTCACGCCCGCGGCATCGACGCCATCATCCCCCAGCCGGGTACAGCACCACCGCCTGGCTTCTTGGGCCCTGTCGAACAGCGGCTACGTAGCTACGGCACCGTCGCCGGCCGCGTCTTTGGTGCCTTCGGTGAGGCCAGCGCGGCGTGCCACGCTCTCGCCCAAACATGCGCAGAGCGCATCGCTGCGCGAACCTGGGTGACAAGCGGCTGCGCCAACTTCACAGAGGCAAAGGCGGCCCAAACTCGCCGCATCTACCGTGAGTGGGGGATCGCCAACGCATTAGGCCGGGCTCACTGTGCCCTCACCGCCCTCACCCATGTCGCCGCCTCGGGGAACCCCACCCAGGCCGCCCGATCCCAGCAGGACGTCACCCTTCGTCGCACATACGTCCGGCGGCAGCATGCGTACGACCTACGGGCGGGGCCCGTCCTCTCTTCGCCTGCCCCACGCCTCGGCGATGACCCCGACTAGGTCCCGCGTACTTATCTCCGCCCGTCAGGCACATCCCTCATACCCCACAAACCCACCCACATCCTTCATGCTCCCCACACACACCCCCCTCTTAGCAGTCGACATTTAAAGACAAACAAACAACCCACCCACATCCTTCATGCCCCCCCCACACACCCCCCTCTTAGCAGTCGACATTTAAAGACAAACAAAAACACACACACACCCCTCTTAGCAGTCGACCTTTAAAGACAAACAAGCATACTAGGTCCCGCATACTTATCTCCGCCCGTCAGGCACATCCCTCCTACCCCACAAAACCACCCACGTCCTTCATGCACCACACACACACACCCCTCTTAGCAGTCGCCCTTTAAAGACAAACAAACAAACAGACAGACAAACATCTGCCGATTAGTAGTAAGGTCAAGGACACCGGTGTTCAGTGCCACCAATAAGGGTATCGTTGCGAAAAGAGACAAGCTCGTTTGCGGCGGCGGTAAAGTGTCCGGCGGGCCTATGGCTCGCAGCGGCAGGCTATAGGGCGGGGTCGTCTTGCGGCATGGTTCAGCGGGGAAGGCTTGCCGAAGATGCGAGAAGGCACAGGTGCTAGTGTTCGCAACGATTTCTCGAGAGCAGCTGCTTTTTACGCACGCGCCGTTGCGAAAGTTTGCAGCCTGGACCGGAGGTAAGAGTCCTGTTCTCGCTCGCCGTCGAGAACGTCCCACTCAAAGAAGGGAATGCAGACAACGTCCCAGCCAAGCCGCCACAGCAATCGGGACTTGAAGCGCGTAGGGCCGTTCTCAATCCTCGTTCTCTTGAGGTAATGGGATGGCCCGTCGACTTCAACCGCGCGCTTGATGTCAGGTTGAGCCATGTCGAGCGACAATCCCTCTTCGGTCACGTGCTCGAAGACGTGCGTCCAGCCAATTCGGTCGAGGGCGGTCGCAACGTCGCGCTGGAGTTGGGACGGTGATGGGTCCTGGCGTTGATAAGCGGCCAGGAGCATCTGCTTGTGGTTTGTCAGCGGGAAGTTCCGGTAGTCGGGCCACACGAGGCGAAAGTGCAGCGAAGCAAGGTGGAGCTGCGACGAGTGGCGATCATCAAAGGAATCAAGATCGTTCACAACGATGGAGGCGAGCTCCGCGAAAAACCCGAAGTCTTTTTTCCAATCGACGCAGGCAAATGCCCACGCCGTGTTGGCAAGATTCTGCGGATTGAACTCGTCCAGCCGCGAAAGAGCCGCGCCGGCGATCGCCGCGAAAAGCTGAGGTGCCTCTATTCCCGCCTTCGCGAAGGCCCACGCCGTGTTGGTGAGCGCTTGCGGATTGAACTCGTCAAGCTGCGAAATAGACGCTTCTGCGATCGCGGAGAAGAGCCGAGGTGCCTCGATTCCGGCCGTCGCGAACGCCCACGCCGTGTTGACGAGGGCTTGCGGATTGCACTCGCCCAGCCACAAAGGAGCCGCTTCAGCGATCGCCGCGAAGAGCCGAGGTGCCTCAATTCCGGCCGTCGCGAACGCCCACGCCGTGTTGACGAGGGCTTGCGGATTGCACTCGCCCAGCCACAAAGGAGCCGCTTCAGCGATCGCCGTGAAGAGCGGAGGTGCCTCGATCCCCGCCGTCGCGAAGGCCCACGCCGTGTTGGCGAGGTTCTGCGGATTGAACTCGCCCAGCCGCGAAGGAGCCACGTCGGCGATCGCCGCGAAGAGCTCAGGTGCCTCGATTCCCGCCGTCGCGAAGGCCCACGTCGTGTTGGCGAGGTTCTGCGGATTGAACTCGCCCAGCCGCGAAGGAGCCACGTCGGCGATCGCCGCGAAGAGCCAAGGTGCCTCGATGCCCGCGGTCGCGAAGGCCCACGCCGTGTTGGCGAGCTCCTGCGGATTGAACGCGCCTAGCCGCGAAGGAGCCACGTCGGCGATCGCCGCGAAGAGCTGAGGTGCCTCGATTCTCGCCGTCGCGAAGGCCCACGTCGTGTTGGCGAGGTCCTGCGGATTGAATTCGCCCAGCCTCGAAGGAGCCGCGGCGGCGATCGCCTCGAAGAGCTGAGGTGCCTCGATACCCGCGGTCGCGAAGGCCCATACCGTGTTTGCGAGCGCCTGCGGATTGAATTCGCCCAGCCGCGAAGGAGCCGCGGTGGCGATCGCCTCGAAGAGCTGAGGTGCCTCGATACCCGCGGTCGCGAAGGCCCACGCCGTGTTGGCGAGGTCCTGCGGATTGAACGCGCCCAGCCGCGAAGGAGCCGCGGCGGCGATCGCCGCGAAGAGCTGAGGTGCCTCGATACCCGCGGTCGCGAAGGCCCATACCGTGTTGGCGAGGTTCTGCGGATTGAACTCGACCAGCCGCGAAGGAGCCACGTCGGCGATCGCCGCGAAGAGCCGAGGTGCCTCGATGCCCGCGGTCGCGAAGGCCCACGCCGTGTTGGCGAGCTCCTGCGGATTGAACGCGCCTAGCCACGAAGGAGCCACGTCGGCGATCGCCGCGAAGAGCTGATGTGCCTCGATACCCGCGGTCGCGAAGGCCCACGTCGTGTTGGCGAGGTCCTGCGGATTGAACGCGCCTAGCCGCGAAGGAGCCGCGGTGGCGATCGCCGCGAAGAGCTGAGGTGCCTCGATTCTCGCCGTCGCGAAGGCCCACGCCGTATTGGCGAGGTTCTGCGGATTGAACTCGCCCAGCCGCGAAGGAGCCACGTCGGCGATCGCCGCGAAGAGCTGAGGTGCCTCGATTCCCGCCGTCGCAAAGGCCCACGCCGTGTTGGCGAGCTCCTGCGGATTGAACGCGCCTAGCCGCGAAGGAGCCACGTCGGCGATCGCCGCGAAGAGCTGAGGTGCCTCGATTCCCGCCGTCGCAAAGGCCCACGTCATGTTGGCGAGCTCCTGCGGATTGAATTCGCCCAGCCGCGAAGGAGCCGCGGCGGCGATCGCCTCGTAGAGCTCAGGTGCCTCGATGCCCGCGGTCGCGAAGGCCCACGCCGTGTTGGCGAGCGCCTGCGGATTGAACGCGCCTAGCCGCGAAGGAGCCACGTCGGCGATCGCCGCGAAGAGCTGAGGTGCCTCGATTCTCGCCGTCGCGAAGGCCCACGCCGTATTGGCGAGGTTCTGCGGATTGAACTCGCCCAGCCGCGAAGGAGCCACGTCGGCGATCGCCGCGAAGAGCTCAGGTGCCTCGATGCCCACGGTCGCGAAGGCCCACGCCGTGTTGGCGAGCTCCTGCGGATTGAACGCGCCTAGCCGCGAAGGAGCCGCGGTGGCGATCGCCGCGAAGAGCTGAGGTGCCTCGATTCTCGCCGTCGCGAAGGCCCACGTCGTGTTGGCGAGGTCCTGAGGATTGAATTCGCCCAGCCGCGAAGGAGCCGCGGCGGCGATCGCCCCGAAGAGCTGATGTGCCTCGATTCCCGCCGTCGCGAAGGCCCACGCCGTATTGGCGAGGTTCTGCGGATTGAACTCGCCCAGCCGCGAAGGAGCCACGTCGGCGATCGCCGCGAAGAGCTCAGGTGCCTCGATTCCCGCCGTCGCGAAGGCCCACGCCGTGTTGGCGAGCGCCTGCGGATTGAACTCGTCCAGCCGCGAAAGAGCCACGTCGGCGATCGCCGCAAAGAGCTGAGGTGCCTCGATCACGCGGCGATCGCGTCGCATGTCGCGGTTTCGGCCTCCAAACTTGGCGACACGGTGCGCGGCAGTCGCCAAATTCCGAGCGCTGAATTTGTCGCCATGAGCCGCGAAGAGCGAGAGAATCGTCTCGGGAGTCGCACCGCGGCCCGTCATCTGCTTCCCCCACTTGATTTGTTGCCATCGCGGTGCCTCGGCACTAGTGGCTCGCGTGTGGCTCATGCGTGCGCCGCGACTGTCGATGTGGCGTACGTCGCCGCGGCTCTGCGTCTCACGCCCTCGTCGCGCTGGCCACTGAGACCGGCTCGAGTCTCGACCGTCGCGCTGCCGGTTGTCGTTCGCGCCAGGAAGTCGTCGCCTCGGCGGCGATCGAGACCGGTGCACCAAATTTCGACCGTCGCGATACAACTTATTGTCGTCGTTTACAT
The DNA here is from genome assembly GCA_029834535.1 of Chrysophaeum taylorii. Classification (NCBI taxonomy): domain Eukaryota; class Pelagophyceae; order Pelagomonadales; family Pelagomonadaceae; genus Chrysophaeum; species Chrysophaeum taylorii. The sequence goes on along the minus strand of JAQMWT010000528.1, from coordinate 74,418 downwards.
CATGGCCACGGATTCGTCCAATCGGGGACGGCGAACGGCGTCGGTCTCGATCGGCGCGTCGTTGGTTGTCTCGCCTCTGGTAGTCTTCGTACCGCCGCGACCGGTCTTGGCTCTTCTGTTGGCGCTCGTAGTAGCTTGACGACGGCGAGTCACCGCGTCGACCCCGAGTTGATGTTGTCGTCGATTTCTCCCAGTCCCTTGCTCTTAATCGGGTATCATCGCTGCGCCACGGGTGTTGTTCCACCATGTGTTGACGGCGAGGCGACGGCTCGTCGACGCGCCACTTCCGACGATCGTCGTCGTCGTGCAGACACACGGCGATGAGGTCCGTTGAGAATGAAAATCTCCTGAATCGTTACCCTAACAACAATCAGTAGAAATTCCTTAATCCTGTTTAAATTGTCGTTGCGCTTGCCGATGTCCATGGGCGGCACGGTGCGCGGCTTCTGCGAGCCGCTCGCGCCCTTGCTTAATCTTTCGATGCGGCCAACGTGAGCTCGTGCTTCACGACTCATGCGGAGCCAACTTTCCCGTTTGCCCGCGCTTTCTGTGGCGCAAGCTTGGGACTGTTTGCAGGCGGACGCCAGGATGCCTGCCGAGGGCCCTTCGGCCGCGCCGGTTATACAATGCGCGGGCATTGTCTTATCGGCCGGAGCGCCGTATGGGAAGGTGAAGCGGGCGGTGACGAGGCAACGCGAGGCTCTTCGCGTCGAACGCCTCGAGGTGGACCTTCGTGCGCGAGATTAGGCAAACTCTCGAACAGCGACTTCCCGGAAGTCGTTGCGGCAACTTCCTTGGGCTACCGTCTCGCTGGCCTGCGTCCCGCTGTCCGGGCGTGGTATCCTTTACGACACTCAGCGGGTTCTCGACACGTACGGCAACGTCTTGTTCGCGGACAACCGCTTGGTCAACCGCAACGGAGCTAGGTCCTGCATGCGCGACTCGGTGCTGCTTTACGTGTTGAGTGGCCTCGTGCACGAGGGGGGCGTCCGGCACGCGGTCGAGCCTTCGGGCTTGTTTTAGAGTTGCGTCCCACCCCTCGCCCGGCGTGCCTTCGAGTCCACGTCGAGGCTCGTTCCTGACTTTTCTATCGCGGAGCCACCGGGAACGCCTACTCCGGGCGGTCGCCGCCGAGGGCAAAGCAATCGTTTTGTGCCCGTCGCGGTATCCGACCACAAACGTTGATCGCCGCCGCGGATCATGGCACCCCTAGCCCTGTCGACAAGCCGGCCAGTGGCATCCAAAGAGAATACTACGTTGCGCACGCTGCGTACGCCGACAGGAGTTTTTGCGGGGTCGACCCGGCAGCCCCGCGTTTGGACCCCGATTGCTGGGGTTAGTCGTTGGCAATTTATTTCGCGGAGGGTAGTGACAACCTACGTGGCCTTCTCCACGTCAAATTTGCATCAACACTGGCCTCGAGGAGGGTGCTCCTTCCCTCGCGGCAGCCACGGCGTCTCAGACAACGTGCCTCTACCGACGTCTCTTCATCACGGTGCTCCGTGAGCGTGCCCGTCTCCTTCTAACGGACCTCCAGTATGTCGAAGGCGGCGCAGCCACCGCCCACCTCCAGCAACGGCATTACGCGCATGCACACTTCAGGGAGCGCCAAGACGCTCACAGAAACGCCAACGGCCCCTAAGTCTCCCGGCCGCCGGGTCCCTGGCGGCGCCCAGACGGTTAGGCTAGCGCTTGGCCGTCCCATATAATCGGCATGCGTCAATGTCCTCCCTTCCACTCATCCCACTCTCCTTTCCGCTCAACGCTCGGACCCCCGCCAATCTAAGCTGCTTTAGTCAGCGCACGCTGCGCCCTTCAACCTTTGTGTTTACTCCTAATCCCACGCGCCATAGCGCTGGGATTAGCCTATGCCCCATGCATTGGGCTGGCCTCTAGTCAGATAGTTAGCTATTTGTTATACCGCATTCATTGCCACCAATAAGGGTATCGTTGCGAAAAGAGACCTGCTCGTTTGCGGCGGCGGTAAAGTGTCCGGCGGGCCTATGGCTCGCAGCGGCAGGCTATAGGGCGGGGTCGTCTTGCGGCATGGTTCAGCGGGGAGGGCTTGCCGAAGATGCGAGAAGGCACAGGTGCTAGTGTTCGCAACGATTTCTCGAGAGCAGCTGCTTTTTACGCACGCGCCGTTGCGAAAGTTTGCAGCCTGGACCGGAGGTAAGAGTCCTGTTCTCGCTCGCCGTCGAGAACGTCCCACTCAAAGAAGGGAATGCAGACAACGTCCCAGCCAAGCCGCCACAGCAATCGGGACTTGAAGCGCGTAGGGCCGTTCTCAATCCTCGTTCTGTTGAGGTAGTGGGATGGCCCGTCGACTTCGACCGCGCGCTTGATGTCAGGTTGAGCCATGTCGAGCGACAATCCCTCTTCGGTCACGTGCTCGAAGACGTGCGTCCAGCCAATTCGGTCGAGGGCGGTCGCAACGTCGCGCTGGAGTTGGGACGGTGATGGGTCCTGGCGTTGATAAGCGGCCAGGAGCATCTGCTTGTGGTTTGTCAGCGGGAAGTTCCGGTAGTCGGGCCACACGAGGCGAAAGTGCAGCGAAGCAAGGTGGAGCTGCGACGAGTGGCGATCATCAAAGGAATCAAGATCGTTCACAACGATGGAGGCGAGCTCCGCGAAAAACCCGAAGTCTTTTTTCCAATCGACGCAGGCAAATGCCCACGCCGTGTTGGCAAGATTCTGCGGATTGAACTCGTCCAGCCGCGAAAGAGCCGCGCCGGCGATCGCCGCGAAAAGCTGAGGTGCCTCTATTCCCGCCTTCGCGAAGGCCCACGCCGTGTTGGTGAGCGCTTGCGGATTGAACTCGTCAAGCTGCGAAATAGACGCTTCTGCGATCGCGGAGAAGAGCCGAGGTGCCTCGATTCCGGCCGTCGCGAACGCCCACGCCGTGTTGACGAGGGCTTGCGGATTGCACTCGCCCAGCCACAAAGGAGCCGCTTCAGCGATCGCCGCGAAGAGCCGAGGTGCCTCGATTCCGGCCGTCGCGAACGCCCACGCCGTGTTGACGAGGGCTTGCGGATTGCACTCGCCCAGCCACAAAGGAGCCGCTTCAGCGATCGCCGTGAAGAGCGGAGGTGCCTCGATCCCCGCCGTCGCGAAGGCCCACGCCGTGTTGGCGAGGTTCTGCGGATTGAACTCGCCCAGCCGCGAAGGAGCCACGTCGGCGATCGCCGCGAAGAGCTCAGGTGCCTCGATGCCCGCGGTCGCGAACGCCCACGCCGTGTTGGCGATGTTCTGCGGATTGAACGCGTCCAGCCGCGAAGGAGCCACGTCGGCGATCGCCGCGAAGAGCTCAGGTGCCTCGATACCCGCTGTCGCGAACGCCCACGCCGTGTTGGCGAGGTTCTGCGGATTGAACGCGTCCAGCCGCGAAGGAGCCACGTCGGCGATCGCCGCAAAGAGCTCAGGTGCCTCGATGCCCACGGTCGCGAAGGCCCACGCCGTGTTGGCGAGCTCCTGCGGATTGAACGCGCCTAGCCGCGAATGAGCCGCACCGGCGATCGCCTCGAAGAGCTGATGTGCCTCGATACCCGCCGTCGCGAAGGCCCACGTCGTGTTGGCGAGGTCCTGAGGATTGAATTCGCCCAGCCGCGAAGGAGCCGCGGCGGCGATCGCCCCGAAGAGCTGATGTGCCTCGATACCCGCCGTCGCGAAGGCCCACGCCGTGTTGGCGAGGTTCTGCGGATTGAACACGTCCAGCCGCGAAGGAGCCACGTCGGCGATCACCGCGAAGAGCTCAGGTGCCTCGATTCCCGCCGTCGCGAAGGCCCACGCCGTGTTGGCGAGCTCCTGCGGATTGAACGCGCCTAGCCGCGAAGGAGCCACGTCGGCGATCGCCGCGAAGAGCTGAGGTGCCTCGATTCCCGCCGTCGCGAAGGCCCACGCCGTGTTGGCGAGCTCCTGCGGATTGAATTCGCCCAGCCGAGAAGGAGCCGCGGCGGCGATCGCCTCGAAGAGCTCAGGTGCCTCGATATCCGCCGTCGCGAAGGCCCACGTCGTGTTGGCGAGGTCCTGCGGATTGAATTCGCCCAGCCGCGAAGGAGCCGCGGCGGCGATCGCCTCGAAGAGCTGAGGTGCCTCGACTCCCGCTGTCGCGAAGGCCCACGCCGTGTTGGCGAGGTTCTGCGGATTGAACGCGTCCAGCCGCGAAGGAGCCACGTCGGCGATCGTCGCGAAGAGCTGAGGTGCCTCAATTCCCGCCACAGTCGCGAACGCCCACGCCGTGTTGGCGAGGTTCTGCGGATTGAACGCGTCCAGCCGCGAAGGAGCCACGTCGGCGATCGCCGCGAAGAGCTCAGGTGCCTCGATACCCGCTGTCGCGAACGCCCACGCCGTGTTGGCGAGGTTCTGCGGATTGAACGCGTCCAGCCGCGAAGGAGCCACGTCGGCGATCGCCGCGAAGAGCTGAGGTGCCTCAATTCCCGCCACTGTCGCGAAGGCCCACGCCGTGTTGGCGAGCTCCTGCGGATTGAACGCGTCCAGCCGCGAAGGAGCCACGTCGGCGATCGCCGCGAAGAGCTGAGGTGCCTCGATTCCCGCCGTCGCGAAGGCCCACGCCGTGTTGGCGAGCGCCTGCGGATTGAACTCGTCCAGCCGCGAAACAGCCACGTCGGCGATCGCCGCAAAGAGCTGAGGTGCCTCGATGCCCGCCGTCGCGAAGGCCCACGCCGTGTTGGCGAGCGCCTGCGGATTGAACTCGTCCAGCCGCGAAAGAGCCACGTCGGCGATCGCCGCAAAGAGCTGAGGCGCCTCGATCCCCGCCTTCGCAAAGGCCCAAGCCGTGTTGGCGAGCTCCTGCGAATTGAACTCGCCAAGCCGCGATGAAGCCGCGCAAGCGATCGCCGAGAAGAGCTGAGGTGCCTCGATCACGCGGCGATCGCGTCGCATGTCGCGGTTTCGGCCTCCAAACTTGGCGACACGGTGCGCGGCAGTCGCCAAATTCCGAGCGCTGAATTTGTCGCCATGAGCCGCGAAGAGCGAGAGAATCGTCTCGGGAGTCGCACCGCGGCCCGTCATCTGCTTCCCCCACTTGATTTGTTGCCATCGCGGTGCCTCGGCACTAGTGGCTCGCGTGTGGCTCATGCCTGTGCCGCGACTGTCGATGTGGCGTACGTCGCCGCGGCTCTGCGTCTCACGCTCTCGTCGCGCTGGCGACTTAGACCGGCTCGAGTCTCGACCGTCGCGCAGCCGGTTGTCGTTCGCGCCAGGAAGTCGTCGCCTCGGCGGCGATCGAGACCGGTGCACCAAATTTCGACCGTCGCGGCACAACTTATTGTCGTCGTTTACATCATGGCCACGGATTCGTCCAATCGGGGACGGCGAACGGCGTCGGTCTCGATCGGCGCGTCGTTGGTTGTCTCGCCTCTGGTAGTCTTCGTACCACCGCGACCGGTCTTGGCTCTTCTGTTGGCGCTCGTAGTAGCTTGACGACGGCGAGTCACCGCGTCGACCCCGAGTTGATGTTGTCGTCGTTTTCTCCCAGTCCCTTCTTCTTAAACGGGTATCATCGCTGCGCCACGGGCGCTGTTCCACCATGTGTTGACGGCGAGGCGATGGCTCGTCGACGCGCCACTTTCGACGATTGTCGTCGTCGTGGCGCTGCCTTTTTACACCGCGTCGATCCATCGCAACGCACTGCGATGAGGTCCGTTGACACTGAAACTTTTTTGTGCAGCGCGGTGGCTATATGTGTCATATGGACTATAACAAGTGCAGGCCAGTAAGTTCGCCAGTAAGTTCACCTGGTCCCAATCTCTAACCCCAGTAAGTTCACCTGGTCCCAGTAAGTTCACCTAGTCCCAATCTCTAATCCCAGTAAGTTCGGTGTAAGCCCACTCGTGCTCACATCCACTCACCCCACTCTCCTTCGAGCTCGTCGCTCTCACCTCCGCCAATCTAAGCTGCTTTGATCCGTACACGCCGCTCGCCTTTGCGTTCACTCTAAAAACCCCTGTAAGTTCACTTGGTCTCAGTAAGTTCACCTGGTCACTCAGCTCACCTAGTCCCAATCCCCAACCCCAGTAAGTTCACCTGGTCCCAGTAAGTTCACCTACAGTGCGCGTGTAGACGCCGTGAGGGGGCTTATCGGTATTGCGCAGCACGTGTGGGGTAGGGTGGAGTCGTCGACTCAGAAGACGATATCCTCGGGGTTGCCGATCGACAGAGAGCCACGTAGAGCTGGACGTGGCAGAAGACGGGCTTGGGCAAGAGGACGCCGACCTCGCGGGGCGTCTGCCTCTGGCTCTTGTTGATCGTTTGGCGTCGGTGGGGCTTGAGGGATACAGGTTGGAGGAGCCTCGGTGACAACGACACTATCGATCATGTATCTGGTACCGTTGCAGTGGCCGTGCGACGGGTCGAGGTTGCGAAGACTTTAAGCTCGCGATCAAAGTCAGCATGCCGTTGGTTGTCAGGGAGTTGAAAACTCTACTGTAAAGAGCGAGGCGTCGTCTTCCGACCCAGCCTAGTCAGCCGAAAAGAACTCCGACGCCTCGTCTCCGGGAATAAAAGGCCGCAGTCATGCGCGCGTTGTCAGCATCGACAACATCGTTTCAACGGGGCGTGAGAATGGCGCGCTGGCTAAAAGAGCCGCCGCGGGTCGTGGAAATAGTCTGCGAGGTCGCCGTAGACGGCTTCGAGGATCAATGGCTGCCTCGCGGGCCTACATGATCCTTACTCTCGCGCCTACCTGATCCTTACCCTAAATCGAGGGACAAACAGACAAACAGACAGACAGACAGACAAACATCTGTCGATTAGTAGTTAGGATATTTGTTATATGTGAAATTTTTGTACGTTTAATTGTAATAAGTGTCATTTTATGTACGTAAAATGTTTTAAGTGTCACGTTATTATGTAAATTGTATTATTAGTCACCTTTTTTTTTTTAATGTTATAAGTGTCACATTCCTAATTTTTTGTAATATTTTTATATGTCACCTTTTAAGAGTTAATTGTTATAAATTTCAAAACTCTTGCATTTAAATTTAGGGATCGGTCAAGTTTGGTCAACAAGTTTTGTGAATTTCTTTCATGTTTGCTCGATTTTGATGTATGATTAAGGAAAAATTTACAAGTGTGGTCATTTTCCATAGAAGTTTGGTCAGTTAAGTTTGGTCACTCCGAAGTTGCATTGAGTTTGATCAATCAAACCTTCAAGTTTGATTAATTTCCTTGTAAGTTTGGTCAACAAGTTTGATCACTACTCCTCAAACTTCCACAGTATTGACCAAACTTCGGCGTTTTAAATCAAACTTAAGGAGGCTTTTTAAGGGGGCGCGTGAGCGCTTCTGGTGCGAAAATGCTTTAAAAACGTGAGCTAGGTGCTGCAGCTACGCAGAATCTACCGTGGCGTTACACGCGCGGCATGGACACCCCCCCCATGACCGCCTTAGAAGGAGGTCCGTCCTAAGACAGCGCGGCGATACGCAAGGAGAGCGGGCAGCGACACCCGGCCCCGAGAGCAGATTCCCACGGCTTGGCGTACTTAGGCTGGGCCCATTCTCGTACCTTCCATCGTTCGTAGAAGCCACCCAAACCGCGACTCACCACGGTGGTGTTGCCGTGGTCGTGCGTCATTCTTCAGCAACAAGCGGACATCGGACACCAGACTAACATGGTCTGCGTGAGACGGATCACCCCATTCTGCATCCCAAAATCTCTCCGAGAGGGAGCGCGTCTTTGATAATAGTCGACTCGGGGTCGGAACGCGAAACTCGACGACCTCAAAAAACTGCGCGAGCAACGCCCCTGGAGCACCCAAACATTGTGTAATCCCACACTTGTGCGGGGCCGCAGGACCACGTTCAGGAGTTCCTCACCGTCGCGTACCCGATCCGGAGTTAGCTGTCCAGCTTGATCATGGGACGGCAACGCGAGCACGTGCCGTTACGCCAGCATAAACAACTCGCACGACCGTAAGTGAACACCTCCTTATCCTCCTCCTCCTCGCGCATCTCGGCAACCCCGCCCTGCCGCAAGAGAGATCTCCCCGGGAGCTGCTGCTGCTGCACCGTCGAGCACTGTGCTACGAGAATTTATGTCGGCAAATACAAGCTGCGGCGCGAAGGGATATCAAGACACGTTGACAGCCTCGCTCCGGAAGAGATCGCTGACACCACCCCGGTAATTCTAACCCAGTCATCATCAGTACGAGTCTAAAATATGACGAGTTTGATGTGATTGTTCGAAATTTGATCACACCAAATTGAATGCCTCCAAGTTTGACCATACTCACGCATCAACATACGAATACTCGCAGAACAACATCCACAAAAAAGGCCTACGTAAGACAGCGCTGATACCACGCTGTTTCGTCGTCGCCAAAGATTATTCGGATGCGCCTTATTGGTTCGATGTTTATGACACACTACAGCGAACGATCCCGGTTCGTCATCTCGTACCTTTAGCGGATGACATTGTTGCAGCAGATGTCTATCAAACGCATATGCCGAGAAGAAGAGCCGCCTGACTTGCCCTCCATAAAGCCCTCGATGAGGACCGACACGGCCTCGCAGAAATGCTTCGCACGATAGCAGGATCTTAGTCGGCGGCAAGAAGGTTCCGAGAGCAGGCGTGCCTTTTACAACACGCGCGACGGTATTGTCTACTTGCACATCACAACGAGCAGCACGCACATAAACGCTGCATCTTGCATATAGAACTTGAACGACAGTGCTGTCGCGCTGTTGTTAACCATGTTGTTGTTGTTGTACGCGCCGTCTAAAAACTTGCCGCCCGTGTCGAACGAACATCAGATGCTGCTGCAAGTCGGCCTCGAGAACACACATGCTAAACTTGGCATCATCTTGGTTAGATCTCGAGTAAAGTGGACTACCCTCATATTTTTTGCGCGCTCCGAGCTGCTGCGACAGCGTTTTACGCGGCGATCTCTCATAGTCGTTTACCTTCGTCTGGGCACGCTTAGACTTGTTGTTTTCCTTCTCGACGTCGTCGTGGTCAACCGACGTCGGCGTGTTTAACACCACCACGCGACCTGAGCGACGACGAAACCCGCATCGATACCGTGTTCGTTTCGAAGTCGAAGGACGCTCCCGTGTCTCAGTGCGAAATGCAGAACCGCTGAAAGCTTGATCACACGGCAGCCCTTGTTTTAAAGTACAAGTTTAGTCAACCAAGATACGGATTGAGACTGTAAACTTAAGTGACCACCAATCTTTTTGTTGTTGAGGGTTTACGGTGACCAAACATATATCGTGGTGGCTGGAAACTTGACTTTTCCCTTTTTAAAATCACATAAAATAATTTGGACCTCTAAAAGGACGGACGCTCTTGGCTTCTTCGGCGTTGGTGCAGGATAGTAGTTGGAATCTGAATAGCTCCTCCTTCCTCGAGCGTCACGGCGGTGGCATGCATGACCTTTTTTAGACGGCTGTCTCGAGGTAGGTCACTTGCAAGCCCAGCTTCTTCGAATTTGCGGCTCCAGCAACAGCCTCATGGTCGGCAGGCGACCAGCGGTGTTGGCGGCGGGAGGCGTCGCCGTCGACTTCGACGTGAGCGTCTGCGACGTCATCAACACGGTTGATTCCCGCGGATTCAATAAAGTCGTGACGCCGTTGAGCTGGGTCGAGAGCCCGGGCTCTGAAGCGGGGCCGCGGCGTTCTGCTCCTTCTCGAGCTGGATCCAGTTGGGGGCCATGGTGAAGGGGACGATGCCGGGCTTGCGCCAGGCCATGGCGTTGTTCTCGCGGTTTTTCGAAGGCCCAAGCCGGCGCGAGGCACTCCAGCGTCTGGTTCGAGGAGACGCGGGCGGAGGAGTGGATGATGGTGTCCAGCCTTTGGTGCTTGGAGGAAGGAAGTCCAGAACCTCGAGAGTGAAATGCGTGCCGTCGCAAATTAAAGGGTCGCTGGTTGGCCAGGCGGGACCGGCGGGTCCATATTAGCCGAGTGAGACGCGCTCGAGGAAGGCGCGGGCGTCGACCGAACCCATGGTGGTATTGCAGGTGGTGGTACGAGCTGGCGCCGTGTTCGTAGCTGTGCCTGCTCCGTGATTGCCGCGTCGTCCGACTCGCGAAGCTGTGGTGGCACACGAGTCGGTAGACGGCGCTGGTTGCAACGTAAACACGAACTCGGGTCGCTCCTCCTGTTTCGAAGCATTGGAGACCGCCATCCCCCCGAACGCACGGATGAGGAGGCCCTTCTCTTCCTTCGAGAGGGCCTCGCCCGGCGTATCTTTCAACAAGGGCTCGGAAATCGCGCGTAGAATTTTGGTTCTGTCGGAAAAAAAAAATGGAACGCCACGTCATAGCGTACTAGTTTTGGGTTCTCCCCTGTGCTTGCTCACGGTAGGGTCGGATAAGAAAACGAGACTAGCCCGCGCCGCAACGACGGGTCCTACAACACGTGGGCTTTTTCCTTTTTTTGCGTGAGGGGGCGAAAGGATGCCGACTTCACTATGGGGACTAGTTCCATCGCGACGATCTCGCGGCGTGGCGGCACATACTGCTTGAGTACAAATGAACATAGCTCAGCGATCCGTTGAGTATGTCTTAGTACAAACTGAAACATAGTTAACGGCTCGTACGAACTTTCTTATCCGACCCTGCTCACGGGAAGTTTTCGGTGTTACATAACGAGATGATGAGCCGTTTCGCCGCCGCCGAACTTGGACGATATAACCCGGCAGTAGTTCTCGCGCGACTGACTCAACCCCCACGACGCTAGTCCATCTTCAGGCTCCTGAAGGTTGCGTCGGCAGTTAGCTAACGCTCGACAGTCAAGGCTGGAGTGTATTATTTATTTAGCAGCGTGCTTGATCCCTTTTTTTTAGAAAGATCAAAACGTCCCATCACTATATCGATGCGAGGACACTCGACACTCGACACCAAAAACCGCCCTCGGTTCTTCTTCTTCTTCTTCTTCTTCTTGGGAGAGGCCTCTATGCACATACCCTAGTGCCGTCGTCTCCACGCCGTCGTCAAATAAGACGACAACTATCTCTTTGGGTGCCACGTGTCTGTCGACATTATAGGACACGGCGTGTCTGAAATCTACTATTTAGCATGCAATCCGACCTCAATAAATCGATTAGACCGGCCGGATTCGCCACACAACTCGAAATATCTTCAGCTTGATTGCATATAAATGTCTGAAACACTTCTTCTTTAGGAATTTTTTTACTTCTATTAAGGCACACCTATGACGGCTCTCCATCCTTTAGAAGACACTACTCAGCTCGTTTTTTAAACACCAAAAGCCAAACTACGTGGACAAATTCATTGGGCAGTTGAAGACAGACAATCATCGGGCCTCAACAAACACCCTCGAGACGATGATGATGATGATGATGATGATGAGCCTTTCCTCTTCACGTGCGGGGGTGTCAGGAAGGAGGAATATGTGTTCTCTCTGACCATCAACGTCAACTGAATGAAGAGGGAGGGGCGCGCTTCATCTGTCCGTTGAGACCATGTATTCCTTACCCTTTTTTACCCATAAATTCGAAATCAACAATACAAGTGCAGGCCAGTAAGTTCACCTAGCCCCAATCTCTAACCCCAGTAAGTTCACCTGGTCCCAGTAAGTTCACCTGGTCAGTAAGTTCACCTAGTCCAAATCTCTAACCCCAGTAAATTCGGCGTAAACCCACTCGTGCTCACACCCACTCCTTTGAGCTCGTCGCTCTCACCCCCGCCAATCCAAGCTGCTTTGATCCGCACGCGCCGCCAACCCTTGAGTTTACTCTAAAAACCCCAGTAAGTTCACCTGGCCCCAGTAAGCTCACCTGGTCACTCAGTTCACCTAGTCCCAATCTCAAACCTCAGTAAGTAAGTTCACCTGGTCCCATTAAGTTCACCTACAGTGTGCGTGTAGACGCCGGGAGGGGGCTTATCGGTATTGCGGAGCACGTGTGGGGTAGGGTGGAGTCGTCGACTCAGAAGAGCATATTCTCGGGGTTGCCGATCGACAGAGAGCCACGTAGAGCTGGACGTGGCAGAAGACGGGCTTGGGCAAGAGGACGCCGACCTCGCGGGGCGTCTGGCCCTGGCTCTTGGTGATCGTTTGGCGTCGGCGGGCCTTAAGGGATACAGGTTGGAGGAGCCTCGGTGACAACGACACGATCGATCATGTATCTGGTACCGTTGCAGTGGCCGTGCGACGGTTTTTCGAGGTTGCGAAGACTTTAAGCGCGCGCTCAAAGTCATCATGCCGTTGGTTGTCAGGGAGTTGAAAACTCGACTGTAAAGAGCGAGGCGTCGTCTTCCGACCCAACCTAGTCGGCCGAAAAGAACTCCGACGCCTCGTCTCCGGGAAAAAAAGGCCGCGGTCATGCGCGCGGCGTTGTCAGCATCGACGACATCGTTTCGACGGGGCGTGAGAATGGCGCCCTGGCTAAAAGAGCCGCCGCGGGTCGTGGAAACAGTCTGCGAGGTCGCCGTTGACGGCTTGGAGGATCATCAATGTCTGGCTCGCGCGCCTACCTGATCCTTACCCTAAGTCGGGGACAAACACCCTCGCTTGGGGTTCGTTCTACACGGCCCACGCCCTCCATCCCTCCCACCCGTCGCCTGTCGATCGGCGCGCAGCGCAAGTCCACTCCGACGAATACCTCGCTCACGCCCGCGGCATCGACGCCATCATCCCCCAGCCGGGTACAGCACCACCGCCTGGCTTCTTGGGCCCTGTCGAACAGCGGCTACGTAGCTACGGCACCGTCGCCGGCCTCGTCTTTGGTGCCTTCGGTGAGGCCAGCGCGGCGTGCCACGCTCTCGCCCAAACATGCGCAGAGCGGATCGCTGCGCGAAGCTGGGTGGCAAGTGGCTGCGCCAACTTCACAGAGGCAAAGGCGGCCCAAAAAAAACTCGCCGCATCTACCGTGAGTGGGGGATCGCCAGCGCATTAGGCCGGGCTCGCTGTGCCCTCACCGCCCTCACCCATGTCGCCGCCTCGGGGAACCCCACCCAGGCCGCCCGATCCCAGCAGGACGTCACCCTTCGTCGTCGCACATACGTCCGGCGGCAGCATGCGTACGACCTACCAAGGCGGGGCCCTTGGTCCTCTCTTCGCCTGCCCCACGCCTCGGCGATGACCCCGACTAGGTCCCGCGTACTTATCTCCGCCCGTCAGGCACATCCCTCATACCCCAGAAACCCACCCACATCCTTCATGCTCCCCACACACACCCCCTTCTTACAACAGTCGACATTTAAAGACAAACAGACAGACAAACAGACACAAACATCTGTCGATTAGTAGTAAGGATACACGAGGCTACGGTTCGTGTGGTCCGAGCCGTTGGTGGACGAGCGGCGAAGAATGCGAAGAAGCGCATGGCTGCGAGCACTCGCGGTGGAGATCGCGTCTTTCAATTGCGAGGAATAACGTTTGCCGTCCGGCTTCAAAAAAAATGGCGGGGGGCATTTATTTCCCCGGCCCCGTTATCAACGGACATTTCGTGTCGAAAAAAACTCTCGCGGTCCAACGGCTCAACGTTTGGCATCCCCGACTTCCGACTCGTGGACTCTTTTAAAACCCAACGGTTTTTGCCATCTCCTAGTGCCAACTTTTGGGTACCGATACATATATCTCCGCCGACGACGAAGTGGGGGTTTGCTTTCTTGCTTCCACAAGTCAAGTCACCTCGCTCGACGGAACTACTGATGGGTAATCCTGCGATTGCGGTAGAGGAGTAGACCGTCCGTTGATGACCTCTGGCCGTGGACGCTTAAAACTAGACCCTATCTCTCTAGGTCCAGACCGAAAAAAATCAAACCCTTCAGAGATTCGTCGCGTGTCAATCACGTACGCGGCGGCGGCGTCCCTCTTCGCCGATGCTTGGGACGCTGTCCAGGAACACAAGACGAAAGACACTACTACAGGCGGGTCGACACTAAAAAGTCACCCGAGAAGACTAAACATTACCCGTTCGTTCGTTCGCGACGAAGGCCATCAGATTTAAGAGCCGAAGGTGGGTCTAAGCGCCCCAAGACAGCACGGAAGGAGCCTGGGCGGGCCCCTATGCCCGGGAGAAGCGGCAGCGAGAAAAAAACGGCTCCGAAGAAGCGAGTTTTCACCAAAAAAAACAGCTGTCTTGGACGCGGAAAAGAAACGCCAACAACAGAAAGTTTTTTTATCTTCGCGGAAAGAGGCCTTAGCGTATTGCGAGAAGGAAGGAATAGGGGGGAAGAAGTGCATGACTGACCACCCTGAGTGGATTGAGCTCATCATCACCTGGAGACGACAGCTCGACTGAAGGGACGTGTTTTGTTTTGATGAAAGAGCCGCGACGCACACTCCAACTCGGACGTTGAAGGAGGAGCAGGCGCTTGTGGAAATGTATCGTTGAAAGCGACCGCGATTTATTTTCTCGGCGGCATGCTTCGCGAGGCGTGGCAGCGCTGCAAGGACGGCTGCGTCTGCGACAACGGCGCCGTCTGCGACGCCAGCAAACTCAAGTGCTGCGTGGACCTCAAAAAAGTGCCGTAAGAAGAAGGCGTGCAAAAAGGCGCTGGAAGATCTTGCTGAACGGTCGTCGCCGCCGTCGGCGACCCCAGCCACGAACCAACCAGCCACCTCAGACCCGCCCCAAAGCAGCGACCCCACCGACAGTCCGGGAGCTACGGTCATAATGGTTCTTGCGACACCTAGTGTGGTGGCTCGCCATCCTCTCCATGCCTGGTAATTTTTAGTGTCGGGTACTGCGAGACAACCCCCCACACCGATCGGGGTATGGCGTGCCTCGTGGAGTACGCCTGAGCGTCTCACATCGCTCGTTGGTCGATGGCCCTGGCAACAAAACTGTAATTTTTAGGGTCGACCCGCCAGTACGAAACCGCCAAACAACGCGTACAAACCGCTCTTTGGGAGGAGCTTGAAAAACATCGTCATCAAAGCCAACGGCTCGCGCGCCGAAATCGGCGAGGAGGTCGCCGATGTAGGCTTTTCGGGTGCAGCCCGGAGAGATTTATCTAATCGACGCTGGGAAAGTCAGCTCATACTCTTTCTCTCTCTCCGGCGCGCAACGCGGTTGCGGTATTACGAAGCGTGTTCGCCAGAGCTTTATGATCGCGCAGCAGCTCCTCCAAACTGAACCCGTCCATCTCGTAGCTGTTTTCGCCCTCATCTATCTCTTCCGGGCCACTCGCTCAGCTCTTCTGGCAACTTGGCTTCGAAGACGTCGCTCGCTCCCGGACGGCGTCGGTGCTCTGTACGACCGGGGCTGCGGGAGCCGGCAGAATCGCGAGCGCTTGGAGGTCCAAAGCGTCTCGTTGTTCGTAGCCTCCGGAATTCGGCCGCCGTAATCATCACAGCGCCAGACGCCGTCTTTTTTTCTATAGTTCAATGCGCTGGCTCTCGGAATAGTCGATGATGCATTTCATGAGCGCAAAACTCAGCGGCGAGTCGCGGGCAGGAAGAGCGTTCAGGGACCAGCAGGTCCCGGTGCGTGTGGCCAGAAGGGAAGGTTTGCGGCATGTGTGTGTCTTTAAATGTCGACTGCTAAGAGGGGGGGGTGTGTGTGGGGAGCATGAAGGATGTGGGTGGGTTTGTGGGGTATGAGGGAATGTGTGTGTCGGCAGAGAGAAAAAAAAGGAATCCATTAGGGTTTGATTTATTTATTTTTGATCAAAAAACGGATTCTTCTTTTTCTTTTCTTTCTTCGGCAACAGTAGGAGCAGCAGGTGGTTCTCGAGCAGCAGCGGATTCTTCGGGTCGAGTAACGGACGTGTCTCGCAGAAAAAGGTAACGCCATGATGATGTGGATGTTGTTGTTCTTGTTGTTTGCCGGCAGCGGTGCCGCCTGCGAGTCGGCGTCGCCGATTGCGAAGACGATCGTGTGCGAGGTGCTGGACTTCACAACCCTGAACGGCGGTCGCATTATCATCCCCGAAGACCAGAAGAGCATCGACCGCATCGACCTGTACGGCTTCGAAGGGTATATATCCATCACGTACGACGGCATCGTCTCGGCGACCGACAAGGGAATCCAAATCAGTTCCGGGACGGAGGGTTCGCTTCTCGTTTTCAATCTCACGAACCTCGGCGTCGATCCGATCTGTCCTTCGGGCGTCGAGTACGCGTCTATCGACGACGTCGAAAGAACCGACGGTCTCGCGCTTTACATCGAAGACGAACTGCAGGAGTTCCCGACGCCCTATCCGTCGACGCTCTATCCCGAAGACGCGGACCACGTTCATTTGTTGTCGTTTAGGATGTACGACACTTCGGCGGTTACGGAAATTGAAGTCTGCATCCCGTCTCCGGTCGCTTCGAAATGTGGTCCGGGATCCGTCTGCGACGATCCGCACGTCCGCACGATCGACGGTCGCAAGGTCGATATCTGGCTGCCTGTTGGGAAGTGGGTGCCGCTCTTGTCTGGCGAGAAATTCGCATTGGCCGGTCGCGTGTTTGGGAAAGAGGACGATTCGACACACCAGTGGTTTGACGGCATCTCGGTGGTCGACGCGATGACCGCGGTTCCCTTGTTCAACGCTACTCTTCTAGATAATGCCGAACTTTCGGAAACGGGAAACCGCACTTACCTCTCGAACTCCGACTTTTCCCTTACCTACGAAAAATCCCAAGAAACCTCTGGCTCCCTCGAAGATCGCATCAAGTACACCCACCTCGACCTCCAATTCTCCCAAGTCCCCAAGCCCCACCACCTCGCCGGCCCCCTCGCCGAACTCATCTTCCCGAACCACCTCAACCCCTCCCCCGAATCAAAAAACTGGACCCAAAAGTCCAACGCCAAGCTCTTTTGATGTGTTTTTCTCTGTTCTACAATTGTACAATGCAACAATGTAATAATGTTTTTTTTTGAGACTGTTGTTTACTATCCTTAATTCTTACCCTTGGATGGGGTAAGCGTTTCGTCGTCGTAGAAAGATCTCTAGAGGTCCGGCGGCGTCGTCGTCTTCTTCTTCTTCTTCTTCTTGTAGGCGGTCAATTGAGTTTGTGCCTGCCTACGGTTCAGCCCATGTTTCGCGATCAGCACGTCGAGCTCGGGGAAAACGCCCGCCTTCGGGAGGCTCGTAGATGGCCACGTTTCGATGGTTCTCGCGAACCACGCCCAGACCTCATCCTTCGCTTCTTTCGAGATCCTGCTCGTGTGTCCCGAGGAAGAGAGTTCAGCGGCGGGACCAATCTCGGCAGGCTTGCTCGCGACCGGCGCGGCCGATGTCGCGTCAGCTCCCGAGCTGTGAGCCGCGGCGGTCGCTGGTTCGAGCGCTCGCTTGATAACCCTGCGCAGCCACCAACAACGGCGGTGACAAGCGGTTTTTTCGTACGTAGGGACACCCACCGGGAGACATCATACGAGGGCTTCTTCTTCTTCGATGCGGGCTTCTTGGCGGCGGTTTTCTTGGAGACCGTGGGCTTCTTGGCCGCGGTTTTGGCTTTTGATTTCTTTTTCTTCGAGAGCCTGACGCTCCAGTTGATGCCCTTCCTTTTCCTTCCGCCGCATCGGAGTTCGCCTTCCTTCAAGAGCTGCTTCTTGTGCTTCCTGCGCGGTGTGCTCGAATAAGACAGCGAGGGTGTATAAAAACAGGACGCGGTTGATGATTTTTTTTTTTATACCGCTCCTCGAGGATCACGCGTGCACGACGTTGTTTGAACTCCAGAAAGAGTTCATAGCGATTGCGCCTGCGAAAAAAAAAATTGAAATAGAGGTGCTTGGCTTCGAAAACGCCGCGCGAATGTCAATCACAAGAGTCGCGCGCGGTCGATCTCGTTGCGCACGGCGGGATCGAACGGGCTCACGGCGTTGAGGTATCTACGCAAACGTCCGCGTGTAAGAACGGATACGACAACGACAGGGGGTTCTCGAGCGGCACTGCGACACGCGGGACCAGCAGCCCAAGCAACCAGCAAGCGAAGATGATCTGTGTTCAAACGAGAGGATGTGTGTCAAATATTGGTAGTTGCACTAAAAGACGGGACGTCGGCGCGGGCCAAGTCGATTTGATAAAATCTGCCGACTTTGAGGCTGTCGTTGGCGCGGGCTTGAAAGCTCGCGCCATACGCCGGCCATTTGAAGGTTGTCATGTGGTGAGATTGTACCCCAAGTTCCTTGGGCGTGCGGTCGTCGAACCGGTCCGTGAGGCGAACAGGTACGCCACCTTTAACGCCACCTCTCGTTTTGCAAACCTCGAGGATCGCGACGAGGATCTGCATTGCCTCGAGCACGCTCCTCGGATCGTTCGGGATGAAACCGTGTGAGCGAAGCTACGGGGATGTCGAAAAGGTTAGGTCCAAATAAGCAATAGAGTGACAGAATCTAGAAAAAACAACGACCAACACTCCAAAAAAAAATCATCATCTCGAGATTCATTCAAGACGCGGGTTGTTGTTGTCAAGGACGATCTTCTCGACGTAGATCAACACCTCGACGATCGGCCCGCGCTCCAGCACGCGCCTTTCGCGAAACAGTCCCGGTATGGTCCACTTCTGAACCTTGCGGTCCCACGCGATTCCGTTGTAGCACGTCTGGGACTTGAGGCTTCTTATGGAATCGAAGTCCTTGAGACATCGACCCACACTCGCGTTCGCGATCGCCACAGCACCTGCGTGGTTGGAAGACGGTCGAATTGGGGTAAAAAAATTGGAAACTACTGATGTAAGACGCTGTGCGAGTTGTTGACGATAAGTGACGCGCGCGACGTGAGGCAACATCTGCGCAGCGCGACACGAATCAGAAAGTCGAGTGATAGCATAGCGACGCGGCCATGGTGTCCGACATCCTCGAGCGTTGCGGTTGCGCCTGTGATACACGAGATCATTCATCTGCGAGTTGAACACCACGAATGCTAGAGCAACCAAGACTCACCGGGTGCCGTGAGCTCGAGGACGCGCGCCACTTCGGGCTCGATGCTCCACTGTTCGAGCTGCTGCCGCGCCGCCGAAAGCGTAAGCGTCTGAGCGCGAGCCCACGCGGCCTGTTGGTGGTTTCACGAAGGAAAACCTCGAGTGCAAGAATGGAGGTGGACTCTTTGGCCAGACCTTGCTGCGTGTTCCAGGACCTTTTTGGAAGATCGCAGTCGAAGGCTTCTTCCCGAGGTGTTCGGTGTCGACCCACCGGCGCCAGACGACGAGCTGGTTCGGGACGAGGTCTTCGAGTGTTTTCGGGAACGACTGCTGCTCGTCGGTGACCATCGACGATGATGATGATGACTCGCGCTCGCGTTGTTCGCGCACGGCAATACGTTCGCGGATTTCGGTGGGCGTGAGGACCTCGCCAGTAGTTTGGTTGATGCGGATGACCTTGTCGACGGGCTCCGGAGAGGGTGTTGACGAGTTGTCCTTCTCCTCTTGACCACCACGCGTTGGTTCGAAGTCGTCGTCGAAATCAAAAGCTTCGGCGGGAAGACGCGCGTACGAGCCGTCGGGGCGGCGGAGGCGATGCATCGCGAGCACCGCTTCGACGACGGCGTCCTCGAAGGCTTGCTGGGCTCCAAAGTACGTCTCGTACATGTCGAACTCTCGCCGACGTCCAATGACACGATCTCGTACGTAGCCCACCATCGTCTCCTCCTCGGACTGGTCGCGCGTCAGCTCTTGCGCTTTGAAGGCAAAATAGGCATCGAGCGAGGCCTCGTGGTCCTCGAGACTGAGTTGGTGAATCGGCACGTCGGGATCGACAGTGGACGGAAGTTCCCACGTCCCTCCTTCGAGATCGTATACGTGATTCCACGCGTCGCACTTCGCGATCTCCTTCTGCAAAGCCTCTCGTCGTGCCTCGAGGTCTGCCTCGCGCTGCGCGACGTATTCGGCCTCGTAGGTGCGGTAGTAGTGGTTTTTGCATTGCAGATCGGTCCGATTGCCGACTTCGCGCGCGACCAATTTCCAGTTCTTTGCGTCGTATTTCTTGACGGCAGCGACAAACCGCTCGTGCTCGTCGGGTGTCCAGGCGCGACGAGGAGCAGGAGTTGCACAAATACGATGCCCCAGCACATTTCTCCTCACATCATCTTCCTCCTCCTCTTCCTTCTCGTCGACATATTCTTCGTCGTCGCGATCGTCGTCACCTCTTGGCGCATCCTCGTCTTTCGCGGCATCAGAATCTTTGTCATCGTCGTCTTCCACATCGTCGTCCTCTTCGTCCACAAATCCCACGTTGTCAGGAAGGTCTTCGACGTCTGCCATCGCCGCGCGAGGACGTTCGTAGCCCATCAGTGGCTCGTTTGCGATTCGTCGATCTTCGCGAGTGCGAGCTGCCTGGACTTCGTCGACGGACTCGACGCCGTGATGTCGCTCGGCCAACTCGGGGTATGCAGTCAGCTGGTCGGGCGTATGTTGTGCGTCGAGCGACTCGGCAGCAGCAACACTAACATCTAGTTCCAAATTGGCCGGCTCGTGTCGCGGAGTTCGTTGACAAGTGTTCGTAACAGCGTCCTCTGCTTGGTCCGGGAGGAACGGGTCCATCTCTCGTCCGATGCTCTCGGAGCGTGTCTCCAACAATACTGACGTACCGGCTTTATTCAGCGACTCTTTTTGGTGTTGCGCGGCGACGTCACCAGTATGCTGCTGCTGCTGCTCAGCGGCCTCCGCCTCCGCATCATCCGACATGGCGGCGACGACGACAGTACCATCGACGGGAGGAACGTCGGCCTCTTGGGGCAGCGGCGTCGGTTCGTCGTTGTCCAACAACATTTCGAGATGCTCTTCGAAAGCGGGCGGCGGCGGCAAGAGCGAGGGTGGCGGGAGCGGCGGGAGACCGGCGGGGATGCGGTCGGCGTGTTCGTTCGAAACCGCAGACCACGTCAAGCTCGCGGCGTCGAGAAGATGTGAAGCGTGGCGTTTCGACTCGTAGTCGGACCACGGCGTCTCGAGAGCGTCGATACCGTCGCACGACACACCGAGCGATTGCAGACGACTTCGGAGGTCTCGGCGGTCGGCGAGACGCATCGGACGCGTGATTTGGGTCGAAAGAAGCATCGCCGCCGGGAGCGCGCCGGGAAATTCGATCTGGGGCACGAACAAAATGTCGGGGTCGTCGGGATGGTGGACGATCCGAAGCTTCAAAGCAACGCCGCGGACTTGGCAAAGTACCGAACAGAACATGGCGCCGACCGGTCGCACCCCCGGAATCAAATTGAACCGCGTGTAGTAGTTGAGGCAGGAGATGTGGGCGCCGTTCGAGCACAATCCGCGGCGGCCGTCGTTGGAGTACGTCTCGATGAGGTACGCCGAGCACGCGAAGAACTCGCCTTTCCCGCCCTCGGGCGGCTTGCCGCAGATGATGCCTACGTTGGGACGGTGTGCAGAATCTCGAAACGACAAGATCGACGCTGGGAATCGGTAAGACAGGAAAGACTCGTCGTGTTGGTCTGGCCGGCGGAGGCACGAACGATCGCGCTCCTGATGGTCGACCGGATCTGCTGTTGCTCGCGAGGTGGTAACAGCTCGAGCTCGTTCGCGCGCGGCACCAAAGTGTAGTGGGCGAGGACGATGAAGAGTCCGGCGACGGTCTGCGGCGCACCCACGGCGGCGGCGGCTTCGACGACAGAAGGATAGGCGATGCGATCGGGTCCGACATAGCAGTCCTCGCCGGTGATGGTTTTCTCGACGTCAAAGCCCATCTCTTGGAGCCGCGCGACTATGCACAAGAGAAACTTGGTCAAGCAACAAGTTGCGAACGATCGACGAGTGCTCACGCATTTGAAGCTGCGGAGATAAAGTTTTACACGGCGACGAGTGTGAGCATACCTCGGTGAGCAGGCGCGCGCGTCGGCCGTCGACGACGTAGACGAAGACGCCGCGGGGGCGTTCGGGTCGGACTTCGTCGTTCGGGCCTGGTTCGCGCGAGACGGGTCGCCGCGGGTCGGTTTGGCTGATGCCTTCGCTGGCACGTTGCTTGGCGGCGGCGGCGCGCGTGCGTCCTCGCGAGTCGACGCGGGCCTCGACGACCGAATTCATCACGTCCTCGATGCGCGTCTCGGCCTTGAAATAGTGGATCGGAAACTTGTCGCGCAAAGCGCCTGGTAATGAATGAGTGAGCTGGGCGGTCCTGGATACGCACGAATCTCCGGAATAGTCGAAGCTTGGAAGATGCGGAGGAGGCGCGCGCAGAGGTCGGTCCAGTTTTGGGCTCGCAGCGTGTGCCTGATAGAGTAGCCCATCTGCGGCGTCGAGTCGTCGGCGGCAAAGATCGGAGATTGGTTCCTGCGAGCGAGGTAAACCCCGGTGAGGGAACGAAAGTGGCGGCGATTCTAGGACGCGGCAGGCCTAGACCCGGCGGCGAAGTTGTACGAGTTCTTGAGGACGATCGAGACAAACTTTTTGTCGTTGAAGTGAGTCGCCTTGTTTGCGATCCAAAACGGCACGCTCGCTCGCTCGCCGAGCGTCGCGGTGAAGATCACGCTATGGAACGAGTGGAACGCCGCGAGCTCGAGCAGCGCCGCGATGAAACGCGTGCCTGAGAGAAAGGGGGGGTTGATGTTGGGCCAAGCAAGCGTGTAGACGGTTGATAGTTGGACACATAACTTGAAAAAAAAATTCTCACCGAGCTTGAGGCCGGGCCGCTTCCTCAAGTCCGCGCGCGCGACGAAGGCGTGGACGTACAAGATCTTGTAGTCGCCGTGGGGCTGGGTTGAGTGCATGGCCTCGACCACGGCGATCGCGATCAGCCCGAGGGTGTCGTCGACGAGCGCGATCGCCTGAGGCACGAGAGTGGATGTGGCTCGATGCGAACACAGCAGCAGAAGGGCGAAACGTGCGGCGCGCGACGACACGGAGAGCGAAAGGAGACGTTGGTGGCGGGGCGCGCTGGAGTCCGGGGGCGCGACACCCAAAAACCAGACCCTCGGCTCACGCGAGAAGACATGCCGCGGGACGCGGGCACGACCGCAACAACCAGCAGCAAGGTCCACCACGGAGCGCGCGACGAGGATCACGACGAGCCGCGGCGTGTGCCACAGACAACGAGGGCCTCGGCACTTTCTCGAGACACGGGCCCGCCGAGTTGCCGCGCGAGCACGAAAACAACAACAACAACAACAACAACAACAGCGCGGGTGACGGACCTGGCACTCCTCGAAGGGCTTGAGTCGCCGCAGGACCATGCGGAAGTGTTTCCGGTTCCCCCAGAACGCCTGCGTGCGGAGTGTGACGGTAGTACGGAGAGTCGACAAGTCACCTCGGCCAAAAGCTCGACGGCCTCGCGGCGGCGCGACCGCGGGAGGAGCTCGAGGCGGAGGCCGAGGATCGGGATGTTCGCGGCGCGGAAGGTGTCGGCCGTGAAGAAGTGGTAGTGGACGCTCGCGCGCTTGGGGCTGGCCGCGGCGGTCGGCATGATGTTGCGGGTGACAGACAGCTCGTTCCGACGACGACGAGGGCGTGTTTCTTCTGTCCTCTGAGAAGTTAAGAGTGTATTTTTGGCTTCGCACAGAGGTCCTTCGCCCGCGAATCATGCATGACGTCGCTCGCATACATCCTCAAAGTATTATTATTTATTTATTTATTCAATGCTGAAATTCGTTGCCGCAGTTCGAATGTTTTTTTGGAACGAGATTCCAAACGGCGGGCGGGCGGGCGTGCGTTTAGAGCCGTTGAAGGGGGTTCGAATGATGATTCAACACGACGACCGACCGACTGACTACCCAGAGAGTGATGACTACCTACCCCCTCCAATCAGCAGCAGCAGCTCTTTAATTAATAGTACCATTCATTCTACAGCCCGGCATATGATGTATAAGTATCAGATATCAATGATGCGCGGCTTGTTGTAACTCCGATTGGGCGCAGTTAGAGTGGTGAGGTGGTGGTACTTTATCCGAAAGCCGCGGATTCTGTCGTCCTCGATGGGTTCGAGAGAGACCGAGTCGTTCGTTTCGGCGAAGTTTTTTACGATCAGAGGTCCTACGAGCTTGAGGGCACCGTCGAGGGTGAGGGAGTGGATCGTCACTTGCCCCTCGACGATCAGAGCTGAACGAGACGAAATTTTCACATTCGTTGGATCCTCGAATTTGGCCAACCCGATAATCTTCGCGCCGTCTTCGACGTCGCAGCCCATCGATCGCATGACGTGCGCGTGGGCCGCGTACAAGTCGAGCTCCCCCGAAGCCGCGGAGGACGGCGGAAGTCCTCGAGATTCCAATTTCCTCGCCGTTTCCAAATTGTTTTTCACCGGAGAGTAATACCACGAAGGACATAGAGTAAAAGAGCCGTTGTTCACCAGGCGCGCGATGTCCTGCATCATGCACTCCAGACGCGCCGGCTTCATCGTGCCGTCTTTGTTTTTTTTCGGATTGACAAATTCTGGAACCAGACCTTTACAAGATTCCAAAGCTTCAACGTAAGAACTTAATTTCAGAATTTGACAATTCGAATTCCCCGGAAACGGAGACAGAATTCCGTCTTTTTCTTCCGAGATTTGGTTGTATTCGACGTTCACGACGCGGTCACCAACTCGAGCGAGGGCGCCGACTTCGCGGCCTTTCGTTCTCGGGATGGCAATAAAATTCAAATCTAAATTTTTTTCGACCGAAACTCCGAGGCAGCCTCGTAGCGCGAGCATTATCGGCGCGTTCGTATCCTGAAAGAATACTACCCATCGCTTGGTCCTCGCCCATCGCTTCGCGAGGCCCGACGCGTGCAGGAGAGCGTGGACATCGCCGTGGCCGTGCGGTTTAGTTATGAGACTGCCATTCTCGTCGACCGCCAACGCAGCGTTCTCTTTAAAAGCGGCGACCTTCTTCTGTTTTAAAAGCGTCGCTCGCATACCCAGACGCCGCACCAAATCTCGCGTCCGCGCGTGCGTATCGTCCGAGGTCATTATCGCCAACGGCCCGGTAATAAACTTCGAATACCACTTTAGAAAGCTTTGATTGGTTAAAGTTTCGCATTCGAGCGAGAGTTTTACGTCCGAATACCCCAATCGCTCCCCCAAACCGCCCGCCACGAGCACGAACGCAGTGCGTCCGCGGAGTTCGGCTTCCCCCAGCGCCTCGATGCGCGGGGGAAAGTACGTGTCAACAACAAACGCAGCCTTCGGAGGTTGCATCTCAGAATTCTTCTTTTCCTCGAGAAGCCGCCGCGCGCGCTGCAGGTACCCCACGACATCATCAATCTCCCGCAGCTGTCGCCTCGCCGCCGCGGTGATCTTTTCGTCCTCGAGGAGGAGGAAACCGCCGTCGCGAAGCCGCTCGACGACATCATCATCATCGCCCGACGACGACCAACAACACCCCATTATAGGGTTTAGGGTTATTATTACTTAGGGTATAATATTGTTGAGAGGGTAAGGTATATAGGGTTGAGGGTAAAAATGCCGTTTCAAAGGGCGTGTTTCTTCAAGGAGGAGGCCTTCACCAGCTGACGACTTCGATTTCGACTCCGGCTTTTTTTGTTGGGGGAGACCCTGTGTCAGCAGCGTTGTTGTGCTAAAAAACAACTTCTAGCAATGAATGTTACAAGGGCATTACGTACCCGACACGTTTTGAGCAAAGTAATTCGTAAAAAAGTAAAGGCCGGGCGTTGCAGCCTAAGAGGTGCCGCGTAAAGTAAAGGTAAAGAAGGCTGCTGAAAATTCAAGTATGCCGTATTTTTCTCTTCCAGTCCCAGCCTCGTGAAGGGACGGAGCACTGTACACAACGACGCGATATGTGAACAAGCTTACGTCTAATCGTTAACCCCGGTGCGCCTCCTTTGGTTTTTTTCTCCGAGGGGAATGATCTCGAACTTCTTGAGGATCCATGTGGCCGTCCTTGGCTCGACCCCACTTACTAATAATAAACTCCTTGTTCATGCGCAGGGTGAACGCGAGCACGTCCAGCAGCTCCTCGTCGCTCAGGAGGGTGTTGCAACACCCTCGGCCATGACGATGTTGGCAGCTAAGATGATGCGCTCGCAGAAACTCTCTCAGCAGGCAGCGCGCCGATATTGATTGAACCTCGTGCCATGATGTCTGGAAGGCAGCCGTACTTCTGGTTGGTTGCCATCCATTCGCGCGTAGAGCTTGCCGACGTCGAGTAGCATCAGGATCCTGGAGGTTCTGGAGAAATTTCTCCGAGAGGTAGTCAGGAAACTCCTTGAGCACTCACTCGATGGTGCGAGCGTACTGGACCCACTTCACGAAGAAGACGCGTTCGAACTCCATCTTGAAGTCCGGCATCGCCTCCTCCGATTGCCCAGCTTGCTCTTCGGGCTGAGGAATGGCTTCCCAGCCCAGCAGTCGGGCTCGATGTCGCCATCGTCGTCCGAGTCGGACGCCGGCGCAGTCGCACGAAGGCGTTGCCGTCCTCCTCCTCACCGCGTCGTCATCAGTACCACCCTCGATCTCATCCTCCACGATGTGGCACGCCACCGGAGGAGTTTACGAGGTAAGTAGAACACGCGACACTTTCGATATGTGAATCACAAGAGTAATATGGGCTCACGTCGTTGAGGTACCTATGCTAACTAGAGGCCAGCCCAACGTATGGGGCCTGAGACTCATCATCCCTGCGTGATTAGAGTCGCTGGGCGATGAGAAGGGGTCGACCCAGAACACCGACGAGTGTGCCGCCGACGTCCACCGGTTCAAAACCTCCGATTGTAAAGAGAGCCTTGAAGCCACTATTAACACGGCTGCCGCCAAGGCGAGCCGCGGCTGGCGAGCTGATCCGATGACCAGACGGTGCGCGCGTGGGACGGACCCAATGGCAGGCCGTGAGGTTTTGAAACTCGAGGGGCACGAGTTAAATGTATATGGTGTTGTTTGAGACGAGCGACGGAACGCGCAACTGTTGGCGAGCTGCTCTCACGACAAGAGGCTGCGCTTCTGGGACCCCAAGGCAGGGAGTCCACATCCGAAAATTCGTGGGACACGAGAATCTTGTGCTTGGCGGCGTTCGATACGAACGACGCCGCGCGCCTCGCGAGCTGCTCTTTAGATAAGACGGTGCGCGTGTGGGACCCGACCTCAGGCCGCGAACGCCGCAATCTCGAGGGACAGTGGCCTTCGAGATGAACAACACCACGCGTGTCTGCCTCGCGAGCTGCTCCGGCGACGCGACCGTGCGTATCTGGAACCCGACGGAGGCCCGCGAACTCCTTAGACTCGAATCGGTGACCAGCGTGGTGGCATTATTCGAGACGAGCGATGGCCCGCGGCTGGCGAGCGGCTAAAAGGGACGAACCCGATCGACGGCTGCGAACTCCATAAACTCGAGGGCCACCAGTGTTGGGCGTCGAGCTTGGCGGCGTTCTTGTCGAGCGAGCGATGATGGCACGTGGTTGTTGGCGAGTTGCTCTTTCGATACAAGACGGTGCGGATCTGGAACCCGGTTGATGGTCAGCAAGTCGACAAACTCGAGGGCCGCGACGGCCTGGTGGCGTTTGAGCTGAGCGAAGGCGCGTTCTGCGGCTGGCGAGCTGCTCGTGGGACAGGACGGTGCGTATCTGGGACCCGATCGCGAGCGGTCTAACGTCTGAGGTCGAGACCCAAGAAGACGCAGTGATTGGTCTGGCTGCTTTTAGAACGAGGGACGGCGTTCTGCGAGCTGCTCTGGGGATGGGACGGTGCGCGTCTGGGATCCGAGCTCTCGCTCTCAAGAAGCTTGACGGCCATCGGGGGTCCAAATTAACGACATCGTAACATGCACAACTTTAACGATGCCGTATGCACCGCGAGCTGTACAGTGCGCGCGACCGCGGGCCGCGAACTCCGTCCCAAGCTCAAGGGCCACCGGGTTCCGGTATGTTTGTGTGCGACGGCCTTCAAGATAAACGACGAAATGCGGCTCGCGACCTGCTGTTCGATCGATTCACCACTACGCGCGCGGGACCTTACTGAAGAAGGGCTGCGCAAAAATTGAGGGCCACCGCGGTGCGTGGTGTCGTGGGATTCGAGATGGATGATGAGATGCGCCTCGCGAGCTGCTCCAGTGAAGAGACGGTGCGTGTTTGGGACCCGACCACAGGCCGCCAACTCCACGCTCGCGAAGGATTGCGTGCTTGGCGTGGTGGCATTCAAGATGAAGGGCGCCGCGTGCCTCGCGAGCTGTTCCCACCACGACAAAACGGTCGGTCCTCCGCGTCAGGGATATGACCACAGTCCGCCAACTCCACAAACTCGAAGGCCACCAGAGTTATGTGCGTGGTGTCCTTCGAGGCGACCAACAAGATTCCGCGGCTGGCGAGTTCGACGACGTGTTCGAGATGAAGGCAACAGACGATCAGAATGATGATACGGTCCGCGCAATTGAACAGCACGTACTGGAACATACGGATCTGAAATTCGGCGACGAAACAGACTCGAGACTTTCGTGTCGTCCGCCGCGCGTATGTATTTGATGGTGTCGGATCGCCAGAGTATGCGCCTTTGGTTCTCAGAGTGCGGGTTAATTACGGACCCATTCCCTACTTTGAGGGAGTGGCGAGCGTAGAGGAGAGCATGGAGGAGTCTCGGATTTTTTTTTAAAATCGTAGACGTCTGCCGCTTTTTCGTATTCGCACTTCTCCGCCAACGCCCCCCCGAGGGCTTCGGGGTGAAGGGAGGGTCGAAAGCCTCTTTAGCGCGGCCGATGTGGAGGAGAAGCGACGCTGTCGTTTCGATTCTAGATTCCGTTTTCGGGTTTTCTGCCAAGCGACAAAACGGAATCGCTTCTTCTTCTTCTTCTTCTTCTTCGAAGACGACTGCGCAATTTTTCCAGAAGATAAAATGACCCATCAAAGAATAATCGCACAGCCCCCTCTTTGCAGTCGACGTTCAAACCCATCAAAGAAGAAACGATCAAGCAAACTCCTCGGCCAGCGCCACTTCAAGCCCGAGGTACGACCAGTTCGTCGGCTCCTCTTCTGCTGCGTTGCTTCCCCTTCCTCCTCCGAAGAAGAAGAAGCAGGAGTAGCAGACGGGTCCTGCTCCCATGCCCAAGCCAGCGTGATGATGAAAAACAGTAATGGACTTGCCGCACTCGGGACCGACTCGAAGGTCATCAAGGAGCTGAAGTGGAGGCAGCTGCTACCGTTTACGGACGACGGCGAGCTGGCGCCGTGCGTCAGCAAGAGCTGTAAGAAGGAGTGCAACGCGCGCGATTGATTGATTGCGCGGGTCGAATTACGACAAGCTCATATCGCGTACCGGGCGCACGCCGCGGGGAAGCCAACCGTTTACCATAAGCTCGGTGCGTGATCGAGATTCCGAGCGGTCCGCGCCGTTCACTGGAGAGAAGAGCGCGAAAACGCCGCGGATAGGGAGCGTTCTCTCGCATCCTTCGACGCGGGAAGCGGCACACAGTCGAGCGAGCCGCCACATTGCAGCATCGTCCCGACGAGCCCGGTACGCTCTTCGCTTCGCTTGGGGCCTTAAGTTCCGGGGCAAGCGGCGGATCGACTTCGCCCGTCGCCGGCACCGGCATGATCGCCAGGAGCCCCGCGAGGTCCACCGAGGGCTTGGCACCCCCCCAGGACGCCGCACAGACGCGTTCGCCAAGGATCAGGCCGTTCATTTTTGGGTTTTTTTTGGAGATGTTGGGCCAAAAGCGTGCTAGGTCTAGTGATGTACATCTCCTTGTGAACCTTCTTCGTACGGGCACTCGACGGACTTTTCGCCAATTCGTCGATGTTGCCGCAGGGCGACGGGAAGTTGACCGCACACATCCGCGAGGATGTCGTCGCTGCGACCCTCGAGGCCGCGCGCATGATCGCGACCGAGGGCCTCGGCGAGAAGCAGCCTGCGCACGGCTTTTTGTTCATCATCGGAGACTCGACCGAGCTCCTCGCTCCAGATCCCAAACTACCGTTCGCGCAGCCCGACTTTTCAGTTTGTTCGAAACAAGTGCAGGCCAGTAAGTTCACCTAGTCCCAATCTCTAACCCCAGTAAGTTCACCTGGTCAGTAAGTTCACCTAGTCCAAATCTCTAACCCCAGTAAGTTCGGCGTAAACCCACTCGTGCTCACACCACTCCTTCGAGCTCGTCGCTCTCACCTCCGCCAATCTAAGATGCTTTTATCCGTACACGCCGCTAGCCTTTGCGTTCACTCTAAAAACCCCAGTAAGTTCACACGTGGTCTCAGTAAGTTCACCTGGTCACTAAGTTCACCTAGTCCCAATCTCTAACCCCAGTAAGTTCACCTGGTCCCAGTAAGTTAACCTATAGTGCGCGTGTAGACGCTGGGAGGGGGCTTATCGGTATTGCGCAGCACGTGTGGAGTAGGGTGGAGTCGTCGACCAAGAAGAGGATATCCTCGGGGTTGCCGATCGACAGAGAGCCACGTAGAGCTGGACGTGGCAGAAGACGGGCTTGTGGACAAGAGGACGCCGACCTTTGCAGTGGCCGTGCGACGGGTCGAGGTTGCGAAGACTTTAAGCTCGCGATCAAAGTCAGCATGCCGTTGGTTGTCAGGGAGTTGAAAACTCGACTGTAAAGAGCGAGGCGTCGGCTTCCGACCCAACCTAGTCGGCCGAAAAGAACTCCGACGCCTCGTCTCCGGGAAAAAAAGGCCGCGGTCATGCGCGCGTTGTCAGCATCGACAACATCGTTTCGACGGGGCGTGAGAATGGCGCGCTGAAAGAGCCGCCGCGGCTCGTGGAAATAGTCTGCGAGGTCGCTGTAGACGGCTTGGAGGATCACTGTCTGGCTCTCGCGCCCACCTGATCCTTACTCTCGCGCCTAACCTGATCCTTACCCTAAATCGAGGGACAAACAAACAGACCCCACAAACCCACCCACATCCTTCATGCTCCCCACACGCACCCCCCCCTCTTAGCAGTCGACATTTTAAGACAAACAAACAGACCTCTTAGGAGTCAAAAACAAACCCCCTCTTAGCAGTCGACATTTAAAGACAAACAAACAGACAAACAAACAAACAAACAAACAGACAAACATCTGTCGATTAGTAGTTAAGATACGGTAAGTTCCCCAAGGACCTCGACCGCCGCGTCGGAGCTCAGGTTCTCATCCAAAAGTGTTGCAAGAGCGACCCCGAAAAACGGGCCAAGTTGCAAACCCTCTGCACCCACGACGGAGCCTCGGGCCAGGTCTGCTGCGGGGGGTTTTTGAATCGCGGCCTTACATCGCCGTACGGCACGGGCGCACGCACCACAGCGGCATCGGCTATCGCCTTCAACGCGAACTGCGTCTCAATAAAGGCCTCGGAGGACATCTGCGGCGCGCGAGCGAACCCGGTAGCACCGGACGCGCACTTTGAAGTGTTCCGAGGTGCCTATTTTCCCGAAAAGGTCCCGTTAGTTATGGAGGAGGTGCCGCGCGCAGTCAGCGGCAACGCTCCTCCGTCGCTCGAGTCGCAGCTGCGCCCACTCTCGTTCAAAGGCAAACTCAAGTGCAACCACGTCGAGCAATTCGTCCCCGGCACGCGCGACTGGATTCTCGATTTCCTCATTTCCTGGGTTCGCAACACCGACGGTCCGCGATGCTGTGTGTTGTTCGCCGGGCCAGGTTTCGGCAAGACGGCCATGGTCGCCAAGCTGCATGCGCTGCTTGGAGACCGCGCGACGTAATCGCCGTCCACCTGATCCAACACAACAACGCAGCCAAGCGAGACCCGTGCCGCATGATCAAGTCGCTCGCGTACCACATCGCACGAGCGCTGCCGACGTACCGGAAACTAGTTGAGGAGGTGCTCGCGGCAAGAAGGTGCGACCTGAACGATATCGCGCAGCTGTTCGACTGCCTACTGCTCGAGCCGCTCGCCAGCATCGAACTTTCCAAGGATGGTCGCCTACTCGTCGTGATCGACGCGCTCGACGAGGCCGAGCACGCGACCAAGAACGACCTCCTCGATCTCATCGCGCACGAGTTCCCCAAGCTCCCAGCCCGGGTCGCCGTGGTCGTCACCTCCTCTCGAGGAGACCTCAAAGCGCGAACCAATTTGGCCCTCGCTTCGACCCAAGGTGCAAGGATATCGTTGGGTTGCTGTCGCAGCTCTTTCCCGTGCGCGACGACGGGTGCGTCTACAGCTTTTTCACAAGTCCATTCCTGACTGGCTAATGGGTGAGTTCCCATACGAATTCCGCAGCGAGGAGGATCCGTACTTCATCGACCGCGTCGCTGCGCACCGCCGTGCCGCGTGCGTCGCCGCGCTCCTTCGCGAACTCGATGTTCGGAGGAACGTAAACGAGAGCGACGCGCACGCGGCGGCGGTGATTCGCGAGGAGTGGAGCGGTGCGGGTGACGACGAGCGCGACCTCCAGATGATTATGCTTTGCGATGGGCGATCACGCATCTCGTCGCGGCGAAACTGCGAAACGTCGCGTTGGCGCTGCTGTGCTCGCTGCACTTCGTGACTTTGCGAGTTGGGGCGGGCCAGATGGCCGAACTCATCACCGACTCGACCAAAGTTCCGGGGGGCGAGGCGACGCTCTTGCGTCGGGCTCTGGTGCTTTCGCAAAACCACGTGGGGGTTTGGGGGTTCGAGGTCCTCGCAGATGAGCTCTGGCAGCGCGTGCTGGAGCCTGCCGAGAACTCGCGTATGAATGATGGTCGTTTCTCGATTGGCTCGAGACGCGCGGCGGATGGCTCGGAGTATGCGACCGCCTATGATCACGCCGCGCCACGCGAGCCTCACGCCTGCCAATGCGCCACTCCAGTGCGTTCTCGAGGGCCACGAGGATATCCTGTGACGGCTGTGACGGCTTTTATTACGAGCGATGGCGAACCGCGTTTGGCGAGCTGCTCCGATGACCGGACGGTGCGCGTGTGGGACCCAACGGCGGGCCGTGAGCTCTTGAAACTCGAGGGGCACGAGAGTTGGGTGAATGGTGTGGTGGCGTTTGAGACGAGCGACGGCACGCAACTGTTGGCTAGCTGTTCTTTCGACAACACAGACAGACACAGACACTGCGCGTCTGGGACCCGAATGCAGGCGTCGAACTCCACAACATAGTGGGACACGAGGCTTCGGTGCTTTGCGTGACGACGCTCGAAATGAACGACACCACGTGCCTCGCGGGTTGCTCTGTTGATAAGACGGTGCGCGTCTGGAACCCGACCTTCGAACTCCACAAACTCGAGGGCCACCAGAATGAGGTGAATGGTGTAGTGGCGTTCAAGATGAACAGCACCATGTGCCTCGCGAGCTGCTCCGGCGACACCACAGTGCGCGTCTGGAACCCGATCGAGGCTCGCCAACTCCTTAAACTCGAAGGCCATCAGAATTCGGTGGCGAGCGTGGTGGCATTCGAGGCGAGCGATGGCCCACGGCTGGCGAGCGGCTCTGGCGATGACAGCACGGTGCGCGTCTGGAACCCGATCGACGGCTGCGAACTCCACAAACTCGAGGGCCACCAGGGTTCGGTACAGTCCTTTTCAGCGTTCTTGACGAGCGACGGCACGTGGTTGCTGGCGAG
Organism: Chrysophaeum taylorii; assembly: GCA_029834535.1. Taxonomy (NCBI): domain Eukaryota; class Pelagophyceae; order Pelagomonadales; family Pelagomonadaceae; genus Chrysophaeum; species Chrysophaeum taylorii. Next base: position 41,157 of record JAQMWT010000528.1, on the reverse strand, counting down.
TGGCTCTGACGACGCGACGGTGCGGATCTGGAACCCGTTCGAAGGCCAGCAACTCAACATACTCGTGGGCCACGATGACTCGGTGGAACGCCTGGTGACGTTCGAGCCGAGCGAAGGTGTGATGCGGCTCGCGAGCTGCTCAGCCGACGGGACGGTGCGTATCTGGGACCCGATCGCGAGCGGTAGAACGAACGTCTGAGCTCGAGACCCACGAAGACAAGAAGTGTGTGGCCTGGCGGCTTTCAGCAGCATGACTCGGGATGGCGAGCCGCGGTTGGCGAGCAGCTCTGAGGACGGGACGGTGCGCGATCCGAGCTCTCGCTCCGAACTCCAGAACCTCGAGGGGCATCGGTATCGGGTATATGGCGTCGTGGCATTCAAATTGAACGATGCCATATGCCTTGCGAGCTGCTCCATCGACAATACGGTGCGCGTGTGGGACCCGACCTCAGGCCGCGAACTCCACAAGCTCGAGGGCTACCGGAGTTCGGTAAATGGCGTGACGGTCTTCAAGATAAACGAAGAGGTAAGAGTCGCGAGCTGTTCTTGGGATTCAGAACGCTACGCGCGTGGGACCTCACCGAGGGCCGTGAAATCAACAATTTGGAGGGCCACCGGAATGCGGTAATTGGCGTCGTGGCATTCGAGATGGATGATGAGGTGCGCCTCGCGACGTGCTCCGATGATAAATAAGACTGTACGTGTTTGGGACCCGACCACAGGCCGCCAACTCCACGCTCTCGAAGGCCACGAGGATCGGGTGCGTGGTGGCCTTCGAGGCGATCATCAAGACCCTTACGCGGCTGGCGAGCTCCTCCGAGGACAAGACGGTTCGCGTCTGGGACCCGATCGCTGGAAAAAAAGCGCTGTTCGTGCTTCCCTTGGAGAAAGTAGAGACGAGCCGTGTTTGAGATAAAGGCGACAGACGGCTGCGGAGAAGCGACGCAGTCGTTTCGATTCTTGATTCCATTTTCGGGTTTTCTGCTTCGCGACAAAACGCGTCTTCAAAGCGACCCTGCGCCGCGAAAAGGAGGGCTAGGTTGTTCAGGGACGCTCCAATGGGTAGTCCGTGCCGGCGCTCGAGGTAGACGCACCGGCGGCGGAGCAAAAAATCGTATTCGCCTCTTGCGCTTTCCAAAGATTTATCATTCAAAAGACAAAAGTTCCGAAGAAATTCCGGGTGCGGGCGGATTCCGATCGCCTCCTCGTACAATTCCTTGGCGAGGTTATTCAATCCAATCGCGCGGTCGGCCCCCAACTATAAACTTATTTACAAGATCCTCGCGACGCACCCCGACGTTCCCCTCGAGCACGGCCTCCACGACTAGGGATTGGAAGGAAGCGGCGCGACCCCCATCGCATCCCACTGGCGCCGCGACTCGGGTTCCGGAACGACCGATGCGGCGCGACTGCGCCGTTGGAAAAATTCTGCGGTCGAAGAGATACGCGAGCCCTGCGGTGACGGCTCAAAGGGCTGTGATGAGACACGGCACGCCGCTCTGATGCCGAAGACGTGCGGATGCCGGCCCGAGCGGAGCAGGAGGTCCGCGCGACGCTGCGAGCATCTCGCCGTCTCGCTTCTACTTTGTATTGATCTCCTGCAGGATCATCACGACAAAGAAGGTGACGGTGTCGAGAATCCTCGTAGCATGTTAATAAGATCATTTGATTTTGGAGTGCGTCGCAGCCGGATTTCCTCAAGAGCCCGCGCGCGCGGAGAACGAGGCAACCGAATGGATCGACTACTAACGGCAGGCCAGGAGAAGCACCTATTGGATCTCTGCCTGCAGGCGTTGCCGTCGATGAAAACGAGGAGGTCGATGACGAGGCGGAGATTCAACGTGGGGGCGCGCGGTCCACGTCCGCGCAAGCGTCATGGAGGAGCTACCGTAGACAGCACTCACCCGTAGGAGAGCGTTGTCCGTGGTGTTGCTCGTCGGCGGGTCGAAGACGATCGGGATGGTCGGACCTGGCGCAGCGTATAGATGCTCGCTCGACTGGAACCGAACCGAACCGAACCGAACCGAACCGAACCGAACCGAACCGAACCTCCAGGGGCAGGAAGCGGAGCCTGAGCTCGACGTCTTCTCTTCCGTTTCCGACGAGCAGCTCGTCTGCGTCGTCCGCCCCGCTCGGGCCGCCGCCCGCCGCACTCGAGGTGACCGTGTGCGTCCAGTGCGAGCCCTCATCACCGACGACCAGTGCGCGTCGGCTTTGCGGTCGGTCGGCCAAGGAGAAAGCACAGCGCAAGCCGCCTACTCGCTACAACTATACTTCGAGCGTGCTTGTCACACGGCTCCGCCTTCAGCAACTACGTGGTCAACCAGTCCTGCCTCTGCGCTACCTTCTTCGGCGTCCCGCAAGACTTTCTCACAACAGGAACCCACCACTACATCGTCCACGAACTGCGATGCCAGGGGGGATTCGATTCGCTTCGCTTTTTGCTCAACCGAAGTATAGTAGTGAAACGAGTAGTCGATGATCTGCTTGAGCTTATTGCCGTAGTAAGGGGCTTGCGGTGGTGGCTGATGGCCCTTTGGGGTCGTTCTTCTTCGCAAGTCTTGATCATGCCGACGGCCGCTTCAATCTTCTCCGGAGGGGCGAGCTTCCAGCTTGTGGTATACGTTTCCTGCTCGACGCAGAGTCACGGCGACACTGTCCTCCTTGGGGCGCTTGAAGAGGCGGACCCAGCAGGCTGCCGCGGGAAGCAGGCTCGGTGCCGGCGGGGCCGTAGAGGCTCGCGTCGCCGATGCCGCGATATATACCCCGCACGGCGCACGACCTTCTTTTTTTCGAGACCGAAATGCGCGAGATTATTTTTTCGCCGCCTTCCTGACAGAGGCCGATACGTTCGATCGTCGGCCAATCCACCGGCGGGTCGGCGACAAACTCCAGATCATTCGACACCTGGCCGTCGTCGTCGGCAAGGAAGATGAAGGTGCGAGAACTTGGTGATGTCGCCCACGGCCTCTTCGAAGAGCTATATTTTAATTCGCCATAGGCGCGAGCTATCAGCCGCAACGAAAATAAATCTCGAACGGAATATCCGGGCGGGCGAAGAGAAGACCTTCTGAGTCGATTCACTCGAGTATCGTCTATGTCCAAGCACGACCAAAGACGAATGACTCACAACGGCAGGGAATGAATCAATCGAGGCTCTAAAAGCTCGGATGTTCAAGTTTGGAGACGACTAATGCGACAACCTGGAGGATTGGAAGCAGCGTTGGGAATTCACTTCAGCAAGTGAACGTGAACCGCTTCACCAGCCACGCGTGACGTGATCTAAAGTGAACGCGTCGCCCTACGTGAACCTATGTGAAGTGAACGAACGACCTCGGTATCTTCGTCTGCTTCTTCCTCATCAACCTCCATCCCCAAAGAGTCTTCGGGGAAGGAATCATGGTGATCTCGGCATTTTTTTGAAAAACTCGGTCTCGTGTCCGAGGTCACTTAATCCGGGCCGCCGCCGCCGCCGCCGCAATGAAGAAATTCTTGTTCGTGCGCGCAGTATGCTGGCAACAACTTTGTCCGTCTCGTCCGCGCGCCGAGCAGCAACGTGTTTCTTTCCCTCGGTCAGGACAAGATTTTCAATGCTCGGGCAGCGCTCACAGTAGTAGCTCTGCGCGCCATGTGTGTACTACTAATTGAAAAATCCCTTAGATGAGGCTCTCGCCATGTCCGGAAGGAAGAAGGAACCCATACTGCTCCTTCCTTGGTGAGCGGTCGATACAGCTTTCCAACGTCGAGCCAGATCTGTGAAGCCGACTTCATCCTTCTTTCCTCAAGCTCGGGATAATGCTCTTTCCAGTTGAGCGATCTCGACAGCCTGATGATCCATTGAGCCTGTGAGAAGACCTACCTGTTCAAACTCCACATTCAAATCGGGCATCTGGGTCGCAGGCATAGCAAAAGAAAGCGCATCGCCACTAATGTCGTCGTCGTCGTCGTCGTCGTCGTCGTCGTCGTCGTCCCAAGCGTCGGGTGCGTCGAGTGCCGCCAAGAGATTGCGGGCAGGCGCAGGATCGGAGGAAGTCTTTGCCTTTTTTTCGTGGTGGAATGCAGTCCGTGCGTAAATCACATATTCTTCCTTGAGCAAGCAACTTCCTGGCCCGAGCTCTATGATTGAACGACACAGGTGCCGGCAGTTGATAGTCCGAAAGTCAAGAAGGAAGGCAATCAGCTCGCGATGGTTGAATTCGTAGTCGAGGTGACGCACGTAGTTTTCATTATTCCCGCAAAAAGAAAGATTCAAGACAGATTTCTCCGGTCTCGCCGAGGAGGTCGTCAACATCGAGACAGTCTTACGTGGCATGGATTTCGCAGTTATGTTCGGGAGATCAATGACTTCTAGCGTCCCAGCTCGCAGAGACTCGATCATGTTGTGCTTGATCAATGCGGCGCACCCCCCCAAGGTATAAGTGTTCATGTTGCACGAAAACAACGGCCTCATCCGTTATAGCAAAAATCGCCTCGAATTCAGCCAACGCCACCCATTGCTCATCACTGATAGTCCAGGGGAGTCCAATGTAGGTAGCCGCGTACAGTTTGAGCACGTGGTGCATACGCAGCAACGAACGAATAAGTTGGTAGCGCGCCCGGAACTTCGTCTTATTGAGGTCGAGCTTGAGCTTCGGCGATTTATTTCCTCGGCTGTAATGGCAAAAGCGCATGCAGATCCTTCAAACGTGTGCCGCCGTAAGAAAAGTACGTGGCTCCATCGTGGGCACTGCTCAGCAGCTCCTGGCCAGCTGGGAATGCATTAATCACCCGCTTGCCTCTGGATCGTGTCAAGTCGCCACACGCCGCTGCCGGTAAATATTTGAGATATCATATCATGTCACACTCGCTTCGACCTCAAAAAAAAAAAAATCTTCGGCGACGCCGATTTGGGAGCCCGGTCTTGAACAATGGTTGGTTGGGGCCGCCAAATCGATATCGATTCCCGCACGCTCCGCGACCACAGAACGGAGCAGGGAAGCCGTGCCGGAATCAGTTACGTCGTCAGCTGGAACGAGGCCCACGCGGGAACACCGTCTCAATCAACGCCACTCCAATCGGGCCAGATGAAGGACACAAGGCCAATGGCCCGTCGCTTGAACTAATCCTTGTGGACGTCCCGCCGTCATGCAGCACCTAACTCGAACGCGAAGGCCGCCGCTTCATAACACTCGTGCTTCAAGATTCGAACAAAGCATATTCAGCGTCCACCCATTCATCAAACAGCGCCTTTCGAGTCATGAACGAGGGCGCTTGCCTTTTCCGCCGCCACCGTTGCGATGATCTTCGTCGTCAGTCAAAGGTGCGCTTGGAAAAAAATCCGCTGCGACGTATACACGTAGTGCCGAGCCGAGAACGCCGCCATCAGGGAAGAGTGCTTTGCCTGGCTGGGCATGGCCATGAAGTAGTAGTATCTCGTAATATCCGATTTACCCTTCGAGGCTGCAAACGCCCACGGCCGTCATAAAAACAGCCCTCCTGGTCTGTCTTCTGTTTCTTGGTGAGCTGTTGACGATGCGCAGGCTAGAAAGTGGGCCGGCCCCAAGAGGAGATATGGTCGTCTGCCAGGTACCCATCTTTGAAGTCTCTCGTCACCTTCGGGCCCTCCCAGCACGGGATACACACGTGCGTCGTCGTCGCCTTCCCACTGGTCAACGCGGTGATTTTCCTTCAGTCGCAGTCCTTTGAGCGGACGAGAGTTATCACATTTTCGACAATTGGGTGTCATCAATTTCGACGGCATGTCAACCGCGGGATGTTGACCGAGCATTTATTCTCGACGGCTCGGGATACATCGGGCATCACCTAGCATCTTTCTCTACCGACGACGACGACGGCCACGAGTTGGTCGCCGGTTGGATTGGCCACTCCGCCTCATGATTAAACGAGGCGAACAACCTCGCAGAAAGATAGGTTTGGCGGCGACCACTTCAAGTTTTCCCAAAGGCACAAAACTACAACACGATCGATAGCATCCGCCACTCAACTCAACCACTGCTTTACTCCTGTTGAGCGAACCTATCATCGTCGACCAACGACCTGAGAGAATCAATCCGAGCGAGACCACGAGTAGGTCCCGTCATTCGAGGGAGACCAATGATGACGCACATCTTCTCGTCGTCCGGAGAGACGCCTTTTTTTTTATGTCGAGGCGGTGCACTTTCGACATCGAACGCAATGCTCGAGGCAGGCCGGACCTCGAGTGCGGCGAGATGGAGATGCGTATAGTAGTCGGGAAACTTTTTACTCTCTCGGCCACAATTGCACGCCGCCCAACATTGGGCATATCGAATGCAGCTCGCGAATGAATGCGGAATCGAGCAAAATGTAGGCTGCGAGACGAACGGTTCAAAGCATAGACCTCCCAAGCGACGACTGTTATGGTTTGAAGTGGTAAAATAAATAAAAAAATATGCGACACGCGTGCGATCTCGAACAACAGAAACGGCGCGCAGACAAAATATCGCTACTTCACGCAACCCCGGTTGTACACTTTCGCAGTCAGCTTGTTAAATCCCGTACGACCAAACGGCTGGTTTTTGCGCGCGTGTCGCCGTGAACGTTTGCAGCCTGGACCGGAGGTAAGCGTCTTGTTCTTGCTCGCCGTAGAGAGCTTGCCACTCGAAAAAAGGGATGTGAATAACGTTCCATCCAAACCGCCGCAACAGTCGGGACTTGAAGCGCGTAGAGCCGTTTTCGGTCCTCTCGAGGTAGTGGTGCGGCCCGTCGACTTCGACCGCGCGCTTGGTGTCAGGTTGAGCCATGTCGAGCGACAATCCCTCTTCGGTCGCGTGCTCGAAGATGTGCGGCGTCCAGCCAACTCGGTCGAGCGCGGTCGCGACGTCGCGCTGGAGTTGGGACGGTGACGGGTCCTGACGTTGATACGCCGCCAGGAGCATCTGCTGGTGGTTGGTCAGCGGGAAGTTCCGGTAGTCGGGCCACTCGAGCCGAAAGTGCAACGAAGCAAGGTGGAGCTGCGATAAGGCGCGATCATCGAGGGCATCGAGATCTGCCGCAGCAGCGATGTTGGCGAGCTCGGCGAAAAACTTGGGGTCCGTTTTCCAGTCGACGCAAGCCATTCCCCAAGCCGTGTTGGCGAGGTTCTGCGGATTGAACTCGTCCAGCCGCGAAAGAGCCGCTCCAGCAATCGCGTCGAAGAGCTCAGGTGCCTCGATGCTCGCCGTCGCGAACGCCCACGCCGTGTTGGCGAGCGCCTGCGGATTGAACTCGTCCAGCCGCGAAGGAGCCACGTCGGCGATCGCCGCGAACAGGTGAGTTGCCTCGATGCCCGCCGTCGCGAAGGCCCAGGCCGTGTTGGCGAGTTCTTGTGGTTTGAACTCGTCGAGCCGCGAAGGAGCCACGTCGGCGATCGCTGCGAACAGGTGAGGTGCCTCGATGCCCGCCGTCGCGAAGGCCCACGACGTGTTGGCGAGTTCTTGTGGTTTGAACTCGTAAAGCCGCGAAGGAGCCGTTTCTGCGATCGCCGCAAAAAGCCGAGGTGCCTCGATGCCCGCCTTCGCGAAGGCCCACGCCGTGTTGGCGAGGTTCTGCGGATTGAACTGGCCCAGCCGCGAAGGAGCCACGTCGGCGATCGCCGCGAAGAGGTGAGGTGCCTCGATGCCCGCCGTCGCGAAGGCCCACGCGGTGTTGGCGAGGTTCTGCGGTTTGAACTCGCCGAGCCGCGAAGGAGCCACGTCGGCGATCGCCGCAAAGAGCTGAGGTGCCTCGATGCCCGCCGTCGCGAAGGCCCACGACGTGTTGGCGAGTTCTTGTGGTTTGAACTCGTAAAGCCACGAAGGAGCCACGTCGGCGATCGAGGCAAAAAGCCGAGGTGCCTCGATCCCCGCCGTCGCGAAGGCCCACGCGGTGTTGGCGAGGTTCTGTGAACTGAACTCGCCCAGCCGCGAAGGAGCCACGTCGGCGATCGCCGCAAAAAGCCGAGGTGCCTCAATTCCCGCCGTCGCGAAGGCCCACGCCGTGTTGGTGAGGTTCTGTGAACTGAACTCGCCCAGCCGCGATGAAGCCGTTTGTGCGATCGCCGCAAAAAGCCGAGGTGCCTCGATGCCCGCCTTCGCGAAGGCCCACGACATGTTGGCGAGCGCCTGCGAATTGAACTCGTCCAACCGCGAAGGAGCCGCTTCTGCGATCGCTGCGAAGAGGTGAGGTGCCTCGATGCCCGCCGTCGCGAAGGCCCACGACGTGTTGGCGAGTTCTTGTGGTTTGAACTCGTAAAGCCACGAAGGAGCCACGTCGGCGATCGCCGCAAAAAGCCGAGGTGCCTCGATCCCCGCCGTCGCGAAGGCCCACGCCGTGTTGGCGAGGTTCTGTGAACTGAACTGGCCCAGCCGCGAAGGAGCCACGTCGGCGATCGCCGCGAAAAGCCGAGGTGCCTCGATGCCCGCCTTCGCGAAGGCCCACACCGTGTTGGCGAGGTCCTGCGGATTGAACGCGCCCAGCTGCAAAGGAGCCGCGCCGGCGATCGCTGCGAAGAGCTCGGGTGCTTTGATACCCGCTTTCGCAAAGGCCCACGAAGTATTGGCGAGATGCTGTGGATCGAACTCGCGAACGCAGCGCCGGCAAGCGTCTGCGAGGGTCATCACGCGGCGATCGCGTCGCAAGTCGCAGTTTCGGGCTCCAAACTTGGCAACGCGGTGCGCGGCAGTCGCCAAATTCCGAGCGCTGAATTCATCCCCATGAGCCTCAAAGAGTGAGAGAATCGTCTCGGGAGTCGCACCGCGGTCAGTCATCTGCTTCCCCCACTTGATTTGTTGCCATCGCGGTGCCTCGGCACTTGTAGCTCGAACGCCGCTCGCGTCGCGGCGCTGCGTCTCACCCCCTCGTCGTCGCGCCGGCGATCGAGACCGGCGCACGAAGTCTCGACCATCGCGCCGCCAGTCTTCTCGACCGTCTGCAAGGTCAGGGATTCGTCGTATCGGGGACTGCGAACGGCGTCGGTCTCGATCGGCGCGACGCCGGTCCTCTCGCCCCTGGTGGCCTTCGTATCTCCGCGGTCCGGGTTCTGCCTTTTTTGGTGGCGCTCGTCGTAGTTCGTCGAGGGCTTCGCGTCGCTTCCGAAATGTTGTCGTCTCCAAGTCCCTTCCTCGAGGACAGGTATCATCGCTGCGCCACACCATCTGTCGACGGCGAGGCGATGCCCCGTCGACGCTCGTAATAAGATCGTCGTCGTGGCGCCTTTTTTTTTTTCCAGCGCGTCGATCCATCGAGAGGACCGCTAATGAATCTTTACCCTCATTCAAGGGTGAGGTGACGCGACACATACCCTCATGATTATCTTACGTAGGGGTTTTTTTCCGAGTCTGTCTATCCATCCAAACGATCTTTCGTTGTCACGGCCCTATGCGTCGACACCTCACGGATAGACAGACTCTCGGTGTGGTTACATAATTTAAATCGTTAAACGACTACAGTAAAGTAAGATCGGTTTAGGAGTTGATGTGGCCGAGCGGTCTAAGGCGCCAGTTTAAGGCACTGGTCTTCGGGCGCGAGTTCGAATCTCGCCGTCAACAATTTTGAGTAAATTCAAGAGTATATTTGTCAAGTCTCTTTTGGATGAAGTATATAACCAAGTTTTTTTTCGTAGTAGCGACACTGGGTGATGAGAGAGTCTTGCGTTAGAAGTTTTATTGGCCACAACAGCTTCTACAAATTGAAGTCCTTAAAACAACACCTCGTGGACGTAGGGAGCGGCTCGGGATGTTGCGTCTCCACTGTTTGCAGCGCACGTTGGCTAGTTTCGACCCCAATAAAGGACGGGGCGGAATCGCCAGGTTGGTTGATCGTGAAGGTCGAATCGACATATCGATCGGCGTGAAAAGGGGGTCGCAGAAGACTCGCCTGCTTCCGGAGGAGCAGCAGAATGCCGCGATAAATAAACAAACGCGATTCCATCTATGACTCCTACATTTCCGGTAATGCCGACTGAGGATGGTGCTGTCCTTTTTGTGTGGAGTATGAAGGACGGCCGTAGATAGGTATGCCTAGTCGGGGCCGGCGCCGAGAAAGACCGCGGGACAGGCGAAGAGGACGGGCCCCGCTCGTAGGTCGTACGCATCACCCATTCAAGACAGGAAAGTCATCACTTTCATCATCGCTGACACTTTTATCGGGGCCCTGAGGAGGGAGGCCCTTAGTAATTTCCGGAAATTGCCGGTAATCAAATCACTTACTCTTTTTTTTACCCTAGGAGTCATAATTCCGTCGTCTTCGCGTAGACGAACGTCTGTTTCAACCAAAGGCCCTGCTGCGCCGGCCACTAGTTTATTTTATCTTATCTTATCGCGTGGAGTTAATCGCCTTATCCAATGGCTTTTAGGTATGAACACACGAAGAGATCAACAGAAGGCTATGCGCTCGAATGAATGAATGAATTAATTAATTAATTAAAGCGCCCGACTTACGTCCTCACCAAGGCCGTTCCCTTTGCTGATGCGAGGCATACGTATCGGCCGGGGTGGGTATCTGTTGAGAACGCGATCTCTTTCTCTTCTTCCTTTTTTCGCCAAATCGATAATCGTCTGGTTTGTGCATCATCATGTCTAGGGCGTCCCGTAGACTTACATGTTAAACTAGGTCTAGTTCTACGTGTCGTCTGCTGATGCCAGGGGAACGAACCTCTTCCCTGCCAGACTCACACGGTGTCGGGATGGTTCTTTTTTTTCGGTGACTGACTTGCGGAAAATACTCTGCACGTTATGGGCCCCAGCAAGGTCCCGAAAAGTCGTGTGTTGCATGCACGTAACTGTTGGGTATTAGACTGTTACCGCGCCAGTCTAGCCATGCAACACGCTCGTATACATAGGGCTGTACACCACACACACGTTCTTCGTGTGTCTGTTTATATGTCTTCGTCGTGTGCTAACTGTACTGATTGCACGCGCGCTATGGAATAATATTATGGATATACGAAGAGCTCTCTCATTATAGAGAGCACCACCTTTCAGCTAACTGCCAGTAGTCAGTGCTCACCTCGCACTCATTGATTGGGAACCACAGTTTGTACAGTAGCAGTATATGCATCTACTAACCGATGGGTCTCCATAGACTCCCGATAGACAGGGCCCCTCAGAGTCTAGAGGTAGTTAGTTAGCTCTGCTCTGACAAGAACCTCACACAGTTCGCATGGCAGAACGAGTAGGTAGAGCAGCGCCTAAGGCGGTCGGTCACGGGCGCTGATAAAGCATACGGGAATCGCATCCAAAGCCGTAAGGTCTCTTTGCAGATCCGACAAATTATTCGGCAGATGCTTCGGTTTCACCACGCCGATGCCCTGTTTGAGTACGATTCGTACGAAGCCTGCGCTGACTGACTATGAAGTACTTCGCAATAGGATTCTTTCTTGATGAGGTCTTCCGCGAGTGGCAGAACTGGGATCAGTTGATGATCTGCCTGGTGTCCATGTTTGCTTTAACCCTACTTATCAAATTATGCGTGTGCAACTTTCTTGTTTACGTACTTCTTCGAACGCATGTTAATGATGAGTCTGTAAGCCTGGTAACGTGTATAATACACACTACCTCCCTAACAAAACGAAAATAGCTTTTAACAGCACTCTTTACATTCCTAACTGGTATGTACACGTTTTTGCTGAGTGTGTGCAATCTTTCGGACATCTCTCCTATCACCTTAACCCGGAGAAGGAGACTCATCTTCAGTGTTCGAGACCAATCGACCTTGGGTCGGAAGATCTATGAAGAGGTGCTTAAACATACATTTTCCGAAAAACCCTATGATCGAGGTTGCATCTTCTATGAAACACGCTCTTCACCCATGACTCTGAGACGCTGTGACATCACATTCTGGAGTTGGGCCTTCGCGCCAACGCAACTGCAGGACAACATTGATGAACTGTCGTTGCTGCGGGCGGACGTTATCACTACCCGTGGTTTATGACGACGACCGAAGTACTCCGACCTAACGAGTAAGTTAACTCCACAGAAGACATCGTCCATGACGTGTTCACACGTCTGCTTTCACGACGTCGTTAAGAAACAATTTACTGTTTCAGCGGCGGCACCCAACTCGACTCCTAACGCTGCTGCTTCTATGTCCACAGCGCCTATACACTTCACTGAAGAGGCTCCTACCTCACCAGCTGCAAATGCTGTCATCACACGTGACAGCAGCAATGTTCATCATCACAAACGGCTCAGCCTAACTCTTCTATAACGAGACTATACTCGCCTTTCGATATTCAAAACGGTCTTGGTGCTACAATAATGGTGAACCGACTGCTCCCGTGGCTCCTATGAAGTTTACCATTGTTGCTCCTAAATAATTGGAGCAGCCTAGTTTGTGTGCAGCGAGCATTTTCCACCAGTGTCAACAGCGAGTGAAAACGACTTTCAAACCGCCACAGGTCAACCAACAGCAGGTTTCACATATCATAAGATGATCATCTACCAGCTCATCCTGAAATAGGACATGTCAAGATCGACTGCGCACTCTTCTTGCAGCCTGTCAAAGGCCGCCATTTGCTCATACTCTCAGCCCCCGAGTGGAACGCGGCTCAATTGACCACAACTTTCGACAGTACGGTCGACACTAAGAATTACAGTTTGTTGCCAGGGCCGTACCATAGACCGAACTCGACCAACGAGCGATGTGAGACGCTCAGGCGTACTCCCGACCACACTCCGTTTTGACCTGAGGCACGCCATACCCCAGTTTACCGTGATCGTGGTATGGTGTGGGGTGACGTCTAGCAGTACCCGACACTAAAAATTATCACGCATGGAGAGGATGGCGAGCCACCACACTAGGTGTCGAAATAAGCATTATGACCGTAGCTCCCGGAGTGTCGGTGGGGTCGCTGCTTTGGGGCGGGTCTGATGTAGCTGGTTGGTTCGTGCCTGGGGTCGCCGACGGCGGCGACGACCGTGACCGATCTCGAATTCGGCGTCGCTGTCCTCCTCCTCCTCCTCATCTTCAGCATCAGCATCATCCGGCACGGCAAATGCAAGATCCTCCAGCGCCTTATTGCGCGCCTTTTTACTGCACCGCTTCCGTTATTGAGATCCCCGCAGATCTCGCAGCAGTACTTGAGTTCGCTGGCGTCGCAGAGACGGCGAAGTTAGTTGTCAAGGCCGCAGACGCGGGCGACCTTGCAGCGCTGCAAACTCTCGAAGCGCGCCGAGACATCCATCGCGGCCCACACAGGCCCCAGCACACAATGACAGTGTTGCACTCGCGGTTTTCGTAGGCTTCGGCCCAGCAGCAGACGTCGCCCTTGTTTAAGGAGCCGTTATTTCTCGCTGCCGCTTATCCCGGGCTGTCTGTCTGTCTGTCTGTCTGTCATAGGGGCCCGCCCAGGCTCCTTCTATGCCTTGGGGCGCTTAGACCCACCTTCGGTTTGGCTCTGGTGGCCCCTTCCTACAACTGCGGAAGCTGAGTTGCGAACGGACCACGTTTAGTGTCGGGTGATTTTTAGTGTCGACCCGCCTGTAGTGAAAGCCCAAACATTTCATTTGTCACAAGTATCATCGATTAGGATGTCAAGGACCCAATCCATTTCGTTGATCCTGCCAGCGTCTGTTTTGCATTACACTCTTGCTCGTGACAGAAAATATGTGGAGTTACGCTCCTTGGCTTTTTTTCCCGCTTAAGTGTTAGAATCGTGACCTACGTCACTATTACTCCTTATGCGTAAATTGGCATCGCGACCCTGGCTCCGCCCTCTGCTGCTTAACATACGGTAAAACGATGAGTTCGCGCGCAAGACACACAAACCCCGCCAACATGACCGCATTGTGTTTCTCTCTGTCGAAGATGGCTCATCCCGTAAAACTTCTTCCGTCATGTTCTGGTCTATCAACCGCTGCTAGCGTTTCTCTCACAATTCAATAATAATGACGTAGTCTTGCACATCAATCTGAAACTTATTGTCTGATGAAACTGTTGTGAGAATGTTACGGCAGCGATTCCCGCATAGTGTGTTGATATTCCAATCCGTCCTTTAGTAACCATCTCCTCCACGCTATTGCTGAAGATGAGAGGCGTGCCCTTTACTGTGACGTCGTCAACGCGGCGCCACGCGTACTAACCGCCTTGTCTTTTGAAGAACACCAAAACATCTGACTTGCCCTTGACGACGGTCAGCATGCTGACTGTTATAAAGCTGCTGCTGCTCAAGCCCCTTGTGCTACTGGCGGGAATAAATAACGAGGTACATCGTGATCATATATCTCCGTTGCTAATTTAATTCACGCCACCCTCGACTATTCGGTCGACGATAGATCGATTTCCAGCTTATCTGTGCGGCAACTGCCAATCCCGCGAACGTATGCATCGCCCGCAGGGTAACTCGAACATCTAATCTTGGCCTAACCAACACTCTAATAACGCTCTGGATATTATTGCAGATGATGATCTTTCTGCCATCCCGAAAACTCTATATGGCTTTCAAAGGATTGGGTATACCCAGATCCTCCTACTGTGTGTCTTCTCGCGCACAACATCCGTCCGGCTGAGTATATAATCATGAGCTGCTTGAAACTCTAAATCTCTCTAGTTTCTCAGGCTACACACTCTAGCATTGGATCAACGCATACCTCTTTTCCTACCATCATTTCGGTGAAACACGCGCAATTCTAACAAGCCATTGCCCCCAGTTCCTCCAATCCTGTTCGACTTGATTAAAGCCTTCACTATCCTCTCTATAACGTCTTCGCTAGGCTTTTGTTGCCAAAGTCTCCAACTTCCGTGTCCTCTTATTTTACGATTTTCGAAACTAACCAATCCGCACACAGGATATTTATTTATTTCCCACAAGCTCCACAACTAACCACAACATCTACTTCCTCACAGGAGGTAAACATTCACACACGGCTACCTCCTTGTCGAAAATGAATTCAACAATTATGAAGCGTCAATTGACATTTTTGGATCGACTTACACCATGACATCATCCAATAGACAAAAGTCCATATACTTAGAGGCTTCTACGGGCTTTAACCACAGATCAACGCAGCTCAAGGCGACCCGACCACCTTGCGCTTTAAACATCTTCTTGCCAATGGGAATCTTGTTATCCCGCACTGTCTGAGACGTATGATCCTGCGGCCGACAACTTATGCTTTGAGGATAAGCATTTCGCGCTACCATTTGTCCCACAGCCGCTACCTTGATTACTTACGAAACTGCGATCGCAACCTTGGTTCCAAAATCCATTCCATTCTTGGTCCCTTGCCTACCATACGTGGATACGCAAACATCATCATCCCAATCCTCGCAAACTCCGATACCCTACTGTGCGCCCTGAACTCTTAATAACCACCACACACGTGCTCAGGAGTCCTTCTTGCTTTCCCTCAAAGAGAGTGAGTGACCTCTGCTGTGATATGCTCAACAGTGCGTTACCGCGTACCATCATCTTCTGTATACCCGCCTGTGACATGAAATCTCGCTCATGTTGTCTCCTAACTTTCAGCATGACGCTGCCATGCGCAACAAGACTTATGAACCTACCCTTTATCACACGCGAGTTATCTCAACTCAATGACAGCTGTGACATTATCACTCGAGCGCACGCATTTATGAGTCGCATTGCGTGCAGAAGCTACGGAAGATATACCCGAAGAGGCATTGAGACGACGCCTCCGAAGATGCTGACAACGTTCCTTCTTTAGATCCGCGCACTGAATTCAAAATTCAACACGCGCATCCCCGCCGTCAACGCGATTTCTCGTAAATTATATCTCCAAGGCACCGTCGAACACCAGAATGAAAAGGATTCCATCGCACGCATCACTGCCCTGATAACGTTGCAGCCAAAGGACCTACTCGCTCGTCCTGGCTTTTCTGCATCTTCTGATATCCAATATCGAGACGTGTGTACCGATGGCATAACAAGAAAAAGCAGCATCGCCAGCCACAATCATCGCTTTAACCCCACCAAGCCAAACTTTGAGCAGGCCCATCAACCTGGTGAAGTTTGGGCTCGCGATGGTGGGTACGTATCCATTCCTTCTTGAATGGTGTACATCATTTTATTCAAAGAATCACTGTCAAAGTACCTTCTTCGACGCGAACCACCAACGCCACCGAATGAATTCACGCAGGCTCTTGATTCTCTCTATAGGTTTCGCCGCACCCAGCAGCTGATTATACATCTCCGCACAGTCTACTCTCAGAAGACGCCTTATGGCCCGCATGTCACCACCCCGTTGCTAAAGATATCAACCTCATCGCCACGCTTACCTTCTTTGCTAAAGATAACATTGAACTCATCCCAGGTTCTCGTCGCCCCAACCAGCGCAAATCCATGGCTTCCATTACAGCTCGAGCTTCTATTGTTGGTGCGTATAAAGCTGCTGGTGGAAAACTCGCCGCATCTTCAGCATCGCTTTTTCGATTTCAAATTCCCGGCCCTCTCCAACACCCTCTGGTGGTATTCACTCTACTATCAGCCCAGAGGGGGAAGAGGCTTTGCTTATTCAACACCTTCTCCCATTGCGCACCAACCTTCTGTCTCGCTACCCTCTGCTTTGTGGTGTGTTCTCGCAAACCAAATGTGCTGCCAGCATTCCAGTGTCTACTACTCATCTTGCTGCGCATGGTGGCACTCCCTCCCTTTTGTCCGTTGTGGCTCTCCGCTACAGTATGCCTATGCTTTTCTATGACACCCTCTAGCTTTATCGATCACAACACAATCCTTGGTCATCATCACCTGAATATACGTCCTCTTCATATTAACCTGAGTCATCTCCAACCGCTCACTCTACACGCGCTTTATTCATTCTGAAGTGCTGTACGCTGCTTCGACCGAAATGTCGTTAAACTCTGGGTCTCCTGATGAATACAAAGAATCCGACATCCACATCGATGAGTACAAGCTGCTCAGGACTTGCTCCACGATAAGCCAGGATTCTTCACGACATAGTTTTTTTTTTTTTCAAGCTGGTAAGTCTACTCGTCCCATAGACGCTCAAGATATCAAGACGAAGTCGGCCCGCGAGTACATCAAACATAAAGCCAGGATGCGTGATTTTTTTCTAAAAGCCTCGCTACAAGCGCCGCCGACTTTTTTGGGCTTTGAGTCCCACGATGACCGCGTCATCTTAGCCACGGCTGCTCTCAAGAACCTCTGTGGACGTGCCGAACGCCTTCGTCCAGTCCGACAGCGCACGTCTTCACTTCCTCGAGACGGCATCAAGCTGCGATAAATAATATCGCGGCCGCCGCTTGCTCAAGTCTCAACTATATGCCCTTCGGCAATCGCCTTCGCCCCGGAACAAGGAAAAGCTCTTCCTAGGCAGATTCTTATCTGTATGTACGCGTAGCTTTTTTATTTGCAGCTTAATCTGTGGACGGACGGACGGACGACAACACCATAGTCGCAAACGATGACGCGCTTGGAACTACTGCAAGCTCTCCGCTACTCTGCTTGGCCCAGTTCATATACCGTACTTCAGATGGTTCCACTGGATGTCCAGTCAAAACTCAACAGAGTTAAGTAACAACATTACCTTACACACCCTTTGAGTAAAAATAAAGATCGGGCATTGTGTAAAGTAATGTAAAGGCGGCTGAAAATTTAGTTTTGCCACATCACTTCTATTCCAGTGCCTGCGTCGACAACAATGTGATGATGAGCGATTTGTTCTTATGGTTAATCGTCGTCTTCTTCGAAGTTTTCATCGAGGGGTAATGATCTCGGACTTGAAGAGGATCCACGCGGCCGTACTCGTTTCCACTTAATAAATCCCCTGTTCGTTCGTGCGCAGGGTCATGTCGAGCTCCACGTCGCTCAGGAGGGTGTTGCCCCCGGTCACAACGATGTTGGCAGCCGAAATGATGCGCGAAGTCCCCTCTTTGCAGGCTGCGCGACGATATGGATTTGCCCTTCGAACCTCGTGCCATGTCCTAACAGTACTCCTGGTTGCCTTCGAATCGCGTGTAGAGACCTTGCCGACCTTGAGAAGCGAGCATCATCAGGTCCAAGAGCTTGGGGATCCTGGATGTTTTGGAGAAATTTCTCCGAGAGGTCGTCCGTCAGGAAGCTCCTCGGGCCAAGCGAGCGTACTCGAACGAAAAACGCGTTCGAACTCCACGTTGAAGTCCGGCATCGCCCCCTCCGAATTGAATTGAATTGAATTGAATTGAATTGAATCCCCAGTGTGCTGCTGCTCCTCCTCCTCGGTTTGTGAGGAATGGCTTCAGCCCAGCAGTCGGGCTAGACGTCGTCATCTCGGACGCCGGCACCGTCGCACACGCAGCCCGCCTCCAATGAATGAAGCCGCCACCGTCGCTGCTGCGGAGTCAGCTACGTTGGCTTCCTTTGCCCGGTGGTATGCGGTCGAAGCATATTCCACGTAGATCTTCTTGAGGATGGCCTTGTCCGACTCGTCTTGATTGACGAAAGCCTTACAAAAAACCAGCCGCAGGTCCAAGATTATGGCGGCCTTAAACACTTCACTCACTCAGGACGTGACACAAATTGAAACCCGGCGGCCAGGCCCTTAGTCTTGTCCGCGATGGCATCATGAAGGTCCTGTCAAAGCAGATGTTGATGACGTGAGTCAGGAGCTCGTGAACTCGCATGTCCCGGAAGAAGAACTCGTCCTCGAAGTTTGACTTGAGAGACGTGGCATTTAGATCTAGAAGTGTGCCGTCTTAGCGGCGAGCGCCAACGACATCGCTCGTCGTTGTTCCCTTTCAGCACGAACGAGTCGGGCGTAACCCCCGCCGCGATCGCTCTGCTAGGTGCTTCTTGGCTCGAAAATTGTTCGACAGACTCGCGGTCATGTTCCAGCCCCTCTTCTTTTTGTCGTACTGCAGCCTCAGCAATGCGTAGCCGGTATCGTCCTTTGTTCAAGCACGCGTGCGTCTTCTTGGACTTGTTGGCGTGCGGCTTTAAGCAGCAGGCACTCGGGGTGGTCGCCCGCCGCCCTTGATGCGCTTGCCCCGCTCTTCTGGCACCCGCTTAGCGTTGCCCTCCTTTCTTTACTCGGCGTGGCCATCGGCACGAGGCGCGATCGTGTTGCGTTCTCCAAATTATCGAACTCTGCCCTCGATTGCCGGGGTCCACGTGGGCGGCAGCACCTGGGTCGTCCCCACCCTCGCGCTCGGCAGCTCTCTCGATCGATCTCCCCGAGCCTTGCGGCGAGTTTCGCCCACTTTTCTTTGGCGTACTACGGAAGCGTGTCCGCGGAATGAAGAAGAATTGAAGATACGGCCGGTGCTGGAGGATGCCTCGTCGTCGTCGGGAAGTTTATGGTAGGCACACACTAAAGAAGATTTAATAACTGTATGCGGGTTTTAGCGTGAGGTAGGCGTTTTTTCTTTCCCAAAGACGAGAGGGTTTGTTTAAACGCGTGAGGAGGAGGGTAAGCGTAATGTTGTTGGTGGTCGCATGCGCGAGCGCTTTGAAATATGCGGGACAGCAGTCGTTCCCTTCGCTCCCGCGTCGCGGGGTCCTCCGCGCGCGGGAGAGCGAGAGCAGCGAGGTCTTTGAGGAGGGCGAGGGAGTTAAGGAGAGCGATGCCCTCAAGGATCTGAAGAGCGACATCGCGCGCCTGAAACGCGAAGCTCCGTCGTCCGTTGCAACGGAAGAAGAACCAAGGAGCCTCGAAAAAGTCGTCGGAGCGCTCGGGGTAGTCTTGGGGGTTAACTTTGTCGTGATCGTCGCCTTGTTCTTATGGTTTTTGTATGGCGTCTTCTCGCTCTACGCTCTCCAGAATGACGCGGTCATTGCCGCCGTCAAGGCCGCCTTCGACCCCCTCATCCTTCCCATCCTCTCGACTCACATGGCCCTCACCTTTCTCTCGGCCGGCCTCGAGCGCCTCCTTGCTTCCGATTAAGTACTTCTTAATTCGGCGGCCAAAGGTAGGGCTTCGGCTTTTGACGACGTCGTTTTTTGCGCCCTTTTGACTGACAGCAATAATGAAAAAAAACCTTGATCCTTACCCTGCGTATATCTCCAACACGTGAAAAAGCGAAAGTGAGTTCGACATCGTGGTGCTGCTGCTCGGGCCTCGAAACTGCCCCGGACTCTGAGGAGCGCTTTACAACTGGAAAACGCGCGGGTGTCGTCCAGGGTGTTCCGGCGGAACTTCCGAATGGGAATAGACGACGTCAACGTCCTGCTGGGGATGATTCGGCATCGGATCACGACGACTCAGCGCGTCGCTCGGGCGCGCGACGATCGGACGCGCGTTGTGGCGGCGACGCTCAGATTCTTGGCGGGTGGTCAAGTTTGGGACATCACCGACCGCTACAGCCTCTCTCAACTGCGGGGTTTTAGGACTCCATCTGGCACGCTATCGACTCCGTCATCGACGCGGAGGGAGCTCGCGACAACAAGGTTCCTGAATTTGAGTGCTGTGGAGTAGTAGGGCTTCAGGGCCAAGTCTGGACGCAACCAGTGCTTTTGCTTTAAGGGATGCCGCCATCGACGGCTCCATATTCGAGATACAAAACCCGGGTCGTGCGGCGGTGGACAGCGTTACCACGTCCCACGCAAAGATAATAAGTACGGCCTCTTATGGCGGTGTGTGATGCGGCGCGTCGTTTCCTCTTCTTTGACTTCTTCCCTTGCATGATTGGAACCACTTCCGCTCCACGTCACTGTTTGAGCAGTTTGAAAACGGCAGCATTCCGGGGAGTTTCTTTCTTTCACGTCGGCGACGCGGCCTCCTGCTGCAGGTCGTGGCTCCTTTCACCAATCCCTGGCTCGCAGGATCACCAGAAGACAGCTTCAACTACGCTCAGAGCGCGCACCGCGCATGAATATCATCGAATTTTGGCATGCTCGTTCGCAAGCGGGGTGTGCTCTGGCGCAAGAACTTGAAGTACGCCACGATCGGCGGCGAGCTCCACTCGTATGCTGTTGTGCCCGCCTCCACCACACAACTTCTGTATCGATGGTCGACCCGCCACCGACAACCTCCGGTCCGACCTCCTTGGCTCGAGGTCTCCAGCCGGACACCTGGATTCGCCCGCCCGTCTTCGGCCGCCCTATTGAGGACCTCCAAATCCCGAAACCGCCCCCTTCCTGGCCAGCCCATGCAGACGCACGTCGCGTGTTATGGAAGAAATAGCCGAAACACCGCAATCGTCCGCCCGCCGCCAACGACTGCATACCATCTTAGCGGCCGGTAATAGGATATCAGCGAAGGAAGATCACGCGGAAGGGGGACTGGAGATAGAAAGGTGGAAACTGGTTGTCTTGGAGGGGGTTCGAAGGAGGGCTGTTGGCGGTGTCACTCGGACTGATGCGCGTGTAGGAAGGAGCTCTTCAAGTCGTTCTTGCGTGTTATAACTCCAGCCATCGTTTCTGAACCGGGTCGCTCTTGGGATCATGGTTTACGTACCCAGGGATCATAAATTTTGGGTACCCCTATGGCACTGCGCTTGTACAAGAAGTCAAATGTTGGGATCAAGTGTGTTTAACGCTGCTACGTGCCTGCAACCCTTGCCCTGACTGGCTTGAAACCGCTCTTAAAAGAGGGACGCGCAAAGAGGAGGGGGTGCGGGTGCTTGAAGGTTTTTGTGTGGTGTGTGGGCACGCGCACAGAGGTGGTGTGGTGTGGTGTGGTGTGGGGTGGGGTGGCAGCCGAGCCTGGAATGGCATCGAGCTTAGGTGCGGCCGCGATGTCCCGCGACGTCGAGCAGACTTCGAGCAGACTTCGACTTCGTCGCGCTCGGCGTAGTGGTCGGACCGGAAGTCGTGGAAAAGAACGGGAGCTAAAAGCCCGCGGAGGGAAACCAGGCCCGCGTGCACTTTGTTTGAAGAGATACCGGGGGTGAAAAACAAACCTAAGGCGGAAGGCCGGGCCGCGCGACAACATACCACAGCATCGAGGTGACCCCGGGGCTCGCGCTCTTTAGGAGGAGGCGATGATGGGTCGTCCGGCCAGCCGCGTAACGCACGAAGTGGGTCTTGCGCGCCCCCCCACCCAAACACCGTGGCGCTTTACCAGACTCGCGAAGAGCTTGGCCTTAAAAACCACCGTCGCGCCGCCGCAAAATCGTCTCGTCAACGCCGCCGCGTCGCACCCGCGTCGCCGTTGCGACCTCGCGGTCGAAGAGCGATAAGGCGAGGAAACCGTCTCCGCGGGTATCTCATCGACAGCGCCGATCCGGCTCTGGCCGCGCACGAGTTTCAGGAGGGGCACCACGCGGGTCGGTCCCGAGATATCGCTCCTCCATCTCGAATATATGTCCGGAAACAAAAGTCGTTGGCGACCTCGAGTCGTCGCGGGCCGTCCCGCACCTTGCGGAGAGCAGCACCTCCTCCGGGCTCGTCGCGCGCCGCACCGCCGGCACCCATTCATTCCGACGGGGTTTCTTCGTTCGTTCGTTCGCACACTCTTCCGAAAGCGAAAGACTTTGACCTTTGACGACGACGACGCCTCGCGCAGCAGGATCCTCGCCGCGGCGGGTGAGCTCGACGAACTCGGCGCTCGCCGCCGCCCGCTTTCGCCCGTCGCGGACGCGTCGGGATGGGGCCGCGCAGCGCGCACCGCCGGTAAGCCGCGCGGATCTCCTCGCACGATGCCCCCGGCTTGCACCCGAGCACGGTGCACGCTATACCGTCGTGGACATCAGCCGCCGCCGCCACATCCGTCCAAACCGAGGTCCGTTTGTTGTTATGGAGTAATATCTTGGCGGCGGCGGCGGCGCCAACCGAAAGCGTCGCACGCCTCGCGCGCCATATCGAGCACACATTACGTTCCGTCGCACTCTTTCCCAGTCTCAGCATCTTCAAAGCAGCGGCAAACACCTCGTTGAGTGGTCGCAGCGGTCGCTCCGCCATATGCTGAGCGCTAATTTTTTTAGTCGTTCTTTTTTTTTTGTGTCGCGAGCACCGAGCACCATCGCGTGATCACTCGCCGCGCCACGTGTGCCCCAGGAGTGACGTCACGACTTGATGACTTCTTATAGTGCTGTAGGGGTACCCAATATTTATGATCCCTGGGTACGCAAACCATGATCCCCCAAGGGAAGGGAATTTTCCCGTTTTGTTTGTTGCGCTGTCATGAAGTCTGTGATATATCACACGACGCGCGACGTATTTAGGCGTCACGCGATGAAGCGCCAAAAGCTGCGGCGGAGGAATCATTGACGCTTGCTCCTTGAACACTTGTCCGGGTGGCATGTTACGCCGTCTCTCATGCAGGAGACTGAGTCGTCTGGAGCTCAGCAGATCCGTGCAGTTTTTTACCGGTGTGACGTACCGGTCTTATAGCCTTGTAGAGCTCATGCGCATCGGCAGGTTACCATCATCAGAATGACCCGTCACCGGCAAGCCAGTGACATGCGCGTCTGAGGATACAGAGTGTTTGTTGCGAGGGTCGTGCGATGGTCATCGTTTGATAATCGAGCGCGAAAAAAAGCCTTGGGGTTCTGCATGTCAGCCAATTCAGCTACTCGCAGACTCAGATCTACCGAGTTGTGGTCCGTCTTAGAGAGTTTGGGTCGAGACGCAAGCGCAGTCACGATGTATCCCTGATGTGAATTGATGCTTGACACTTTATAGCACGAATGGTTTACCACGCGCGCGTTTCGCGTATGTTGATGACCAACAGAGTTTCTTTGTTCAGCTGTCCGCCGGTGAAGAAACCGAGGGTAAGGATCGCTTCCGAGTGAACTCAAGTTGATCAAGCACGTACAACGAATAGACAAGCGTTGATTTTTTCCTGCTGCGTCCAAGAAAGCTTCTCGTAATACAACGACCATGCCTTTTTGTGCCATATGTGAAAAAGCCGGCATGATGCTTGCATTATGGCAGGCAGAGAACATAGGTCCCAGTCCTAGAATGATGGTGTTGGAGTTAGATCGTTCGCACTGCAGGAGATGGACAACGTGTGATCTGCGCGCGGAGGAACCGCGGCATCATCTTCGGGGTATCGACCGCGTCCGCCGAAGAAAGCGTGGCTTTGAGGGGTCAGAGTCGAAACCCACGGCAGACGGGCATTGTAGGCGAAGAATGTCCAGAAGAGAAAGTGGCCAAACTTGCGGGCTTGGGCGAGTGTTGGTGGTGCCCGTGATTCGTCGAGGACGGTAGGGTAATCTCTTCAAGAATGAATGTGGCGGGGAGGGCGAGATCGATGCTAAATCGCCGCAAGTCGGAGCGGAACATCCAGGCCGACTTTGCGTCGTGTGGATAGGTGTCCTTGAGCGCGGACTCGGAGGTGCATTCCGTGGACAACGTGATAACGTCGGCAGTGACGTTGAGCTGACCAGACGCGGAGAAGAGTTGAATGTTACGAAAGGGCCTTTAGTTGAGATGCAGCGCAAGGGTGAGGCGTGCCGCGGATGCCGGCGAGTTCGCGAACATCGACGGCTCGAACCTGACCGAGAGATAGCACGAGACAACGAGAGAAAGGTGTCGTGTTTGGTGACTTTTCTCACGCGTGAAGACAGCGGCTGAGGCGTCAAGTTCTCGGGCAGCTCGTGGGGGTGAGTAGTTGTGGGTGCCGCACAGAACGTTTTACGGAGAGGGACCCTGCATCGAAAATGATTGAAGAGGTGGCCAGTGGCGGACGAGAGAGGAGGAATATGTCCTCGCGGAAATCATCCAGCTGGAGAAGTGGCGCAAGATACGCAAGTGTCGGGGAGCGTCTGCACCACCCACCAGCTGGGAGAGCGCAACAGTGGTGGCCATAGATATATCTTGACAGGGGTGACATAATCAACTTCTGACCTTTCACTGACGAGAGGCGACGACGCACGCGTGGCCAAAGTTGAAGGTGGCGCCAGTGTCAGAAACGAGCTTTGGTGATATATACCTTGGAAGAGTGTTCATGCTTGAGCGACATATAGGGTCGACGGAAGATGTGAAGCATGAGATGTCGTTATTAGAGACAGTTAGTTCTACGGGAGGAGAGGAGTTGAAGGAGTACAGGAGCGAACTCTTCTAAGGGAGGAACTAGGAGGGAAAACTATTGGCGCCGACCGCTGGAGAAAGAGTTGGATGCTAAGATAGAGTGTGGGGTCGTGGGGAGAGCGCAGTACGCGTACGAGCCGCCCACGTCTTTGACACCGATCGGCAACAACACCATCGTATTCAGAATCATCGGCTCCAAGAAGAAATGCGTCGATAGCCTCTTCGATATGGAGTCGTTGTTGAATGGTGGTCGCGATGAGGGAGGGTGTCACGACGTTCACTCCGGGGTTTTCTTGATTACGGAAGTTTGCCCGAGGGCTCGATCGGGCGGGTCGCCACGACCGCGGCATCGTCGGTGTTTGAAACGGGGGGGGGGGTCTTGCTCGTCACGCGGACGACGGAGTTTTCATCTATGCGCGAAGGCAAGGATGAAGAAGCCGTTTGCGTGGAAGGAGTGAGGGTCGTTTGGTGGTGAGACGACGATGAGCTAGTTAAGCCGGGGATGACGGGACGGGAGTTCTCGGGGCCGCGACGGGGTCGACGGTTCTGATGCTCCCCGTTATGCAGGACGAGTCGCCAACGCGAATAATCGTCCTGTATCGAGATCGCGACTCGTGTTCGCCATCATCGGATGCATCGAGGGGAGTGGGATGCGCCTCGTGTTCGTCGGCAGGATCACTGGTGGAAGCATCCGAGGGGGGCTCGCGCACCGTGAGATGCCCCCCGAAGCATTGGGACTCCGAGTAGGGAGAGCCCGGAGGCGATGATATGCCGACGAGGCAACGCGAGGAGTGAGTCGTGAACGGACTCCTCGCCCTGAACTTTGAACTGATAATCTAGGTACGCGAGCACGTGCGGAACGCAAATGGGCGTCGTGTATTATGATGTGGTGGATCATCGATGATGTCCGGCGAGCTCAGAAGCCGTACAGAATCAGGGATATAGTCGAGGATCGTTCGCTCGGAGATGTGCTGCGAGGGTTCAAAGGGCGCCTTGAGGAAGAAGTATATATGTGGCGGTGGATAAGGTGCCATGCGGTGAACGTGCCCGTGGTAGTTGCTGTTGCGCACGAGTTGATGCGGGAACATGTGACTTGAGCAGCAATTGGGCCGCGATGGTTTTTTTTGATGTTTCGGAATAAAGCTTTTACGCGGTCCTGAGGTAGGTAGCTAGCTTGATGAGGAGACCGTCGAGAAGGCCATCAGCAGCCAGATTCAAGTCGGAGGGAGTGGAGTACTCCTCGGTATCGTTAGGGTCGAGGTGGGATGGCTGCACAGAGAGATCTTCTGACTTGGTCATAAGTGAAAACCCGATGACGTCCGGTTTGGCTTGACGACGGGCTCAAGGTGTGATCCTGGACATAAATTGGGCGTATATCGTGGAACTCGTGGGATTGCCGTGGCGACGTGGTTGGAGGAGGATCTCCGGTCGGGGTCGAGCGGGCTCGGAAAAGATGGTATCCGGACTCGGGGCTAGCGTTTGACCTCCTCAGATTCAGAGAGGGGAAAATCGCGAGGTTTTGGAGCCGCAACTAGGATGGATCTTTGTTTCGCTTCGGCCTTGCGACATCACCGCGCGCAGGGTTTCACGTCGAATCCCGAGTGGAGCCAAGCGTGTTCGTTGAGTTGTGAAGCTCGGTTTGACTCGGTCTTTGAATCAAATATGAGTGTCGAGATATGCTGGTCACCAAAAATTACTGGTCACAAAAAAATACTCATTTCAATATCAATGGGGCGACATGACTAACGGGCAACACGCAGCCGCCGTCCACAGGCTCGAGGCGCGACGGGCGGTGCCGAAGGACGCACCCAAAAAGCGACAAGGCGACGGCGGACGCCGTTGCTGCTGCCAAGAAGCGCAATCAGCAACTGACTTTTTTGAAGAACGCCTTGAAAAACATACTGCCGGGAGGATCCAAAGCGTCGGAGCGAGAAAGTGCATGTCGAAGAACTCTGAGTGGAATGTGAATGGATCTCGTGGCGGCAGCTCGATGATCGGCTCAGAAGGGGGAGTGTCGTTCGACGAGGACATCGAGCTGCACGTGCGCCGGGACCAGTCGCGGCTGACGGGGGAAAATTCCCTTGAGGGGATAATGGTTTACGCACCCAGGGATAATAAATAAATTTTGGGTATGGCACTATAAGAAGTCTTGAAGTCGTGACGTCACTCCTGATGCACGACTAAAAAATTCAGCATATGGCGGAGCGACCGCGCTGCGACCACAAATCAACGAGATATTTGTGGCTGCTTTGAAGATGCGATGCTCGCTGGGAACGAGTGCGACGGAACGTCCTGTGTGCTCGAGAATCATGGCGCAAATTAGCCTCGTCGTCGTCGTCACGATCGGCGGCGGTCTGTCTCGACGACAAGGTACTCCTGCGTCGTCGCTTCACCCACGACGAGTGGACCGAGAAGTGCCCCGCATTCATCATCCAAGTCTCTGGTGCTCGTGGAGTCACGGTCTGGCGAAGTATGAGAAAAAAATTGCCGGCTGGATCTCGAACGGGTGCGCTCCCGGTACGCCGCGCGACAACAACAACGGCAACGACGAATCCTGCGACAACTTCATCTAGGCGGATGGCACTGCCCGCGAGGTCGTCGGGGTAGTAGGTTCCAGCCTCTGGAGAAGCATCGTCCGGTACCTCGAGTCTCGGAGGAGCCAAAACGATGGCTATTTTATTGCTCAGCACCCGCATATAGATCAACAGGCAGGGATTGGAAGAAGGAGGCGCAGGAGTACATTCACACGCTGGCAAAAGCTCATGATGGCGACTTCCTCATCAAGTCCGACTCCTTCGTCTTACTCTCGTGTCCGCCGGACCCGAAGCAGTCAAGGGGGGCATTTTTTTCTGTCGTCGAGGCGACCAAGAGCGAGCAGACCCTTCGATTTCTCCGCGACTTTGTTGTCGTCGTCGCAGAAAACGGCGGCTTGTCTCGCACCACCCTGGACGGGAAGTCCCTGGACACGAGGCTCTGAGCATCGTCGGGGCGGCCCACGTCCTCAAAAAGGCTGGACCCGGGGAACATCAATCGCATATACACGTTCTACACGTGCAGCTAGCTGCCGTGCAAATTCAGGCACTATTATTACAAGTGCAAGCACGTTCTCGCTCTCGCAATCCGCCTCAAGCACGCTCAAGTCCCGGCGGAAAAACACGATTATCCTCTACCCTTCCGCAAGCGCGGCCGTGGCCGCGGTGCCAAAGCGCACGGCGGAGAGGCGTTGAGCGCGAAGCCTGCTCGACATCGCGGGACATCGCGGCCGCAACTAAGCGCGCTGCCATTCCAGGCTCGGCTGCCACCCCACACCACACCACCTCTGTGCGCGTGCCCACACACACCAAGACCTTTTCGAGCACCCGCACCGCCACCACTGTGCGCGTCCCTCTTTCTTTCTAGAGCGGTTTCAAGCGACGAGTCAGGGCAGCCACGTAGCACCGTTAAACACTTGATCCGAAGATTGACACTTCTTATAGTAGTGCCATAGGGGTTTTTCCCCAAAATTTATTTATTATCCCTGGGTACGTAAACCATGATCCCAAGAGCGACCCTGGAGGAGAACTCAAGCTCGTGATGCATTCGCCGCCACCGGTCGGCAAGAAGCCCGAGACTTTTCGACCTGACCATCGTGTCCCCCGCGGGCGTTGCGCAGGACACTGTCGACTACTTTTAAGCCCAAGCTCGAGCAAGCCCAGGCCATCATCGAGTACCACCAGTCCTCGCGCGAAGTCGACCCCAAGGAGGCCGGCATCCTGCCAGTGAAGAAGCCGAGTCGCAAGACCGACGTGTCCAGGATCAAGGTCACCGACGGCCACGGTTCGGCTGTCGAACATTCTGGGGAAGCGCAAAGCGCACAAGGCTGCCCGAGCTCAGGAGACCGAGGCCAAGCGCCGGCGACTTTTGCGGCTGTAAGCGACGCCCGCGCTTCGACTTCTTCGTCGTCGATCGACCCCTTCGGACGGACGGACGGACGACCCCGCCTGGTGTTGGGCTTGAGAAAGCTCGTAATCAACGAGTTACCGGAGGAGGAGGAGGCCTTCGCCGCGCCTTTCAAGTTCTTCGACAGTCTGCCTGCGTTGCGCGCATCGGCCAGCGTGTCGTCATCTGAGGTCATCTGAGTCGTCGAGGCGTCCTCCTCGCCTTCAAGCACCTCTCAGTTGTCGTCGCCAGCCGCAGCTACTCTATGGTCGCTTAAAAAAAAATAATAATGGACTCGTCGCGGGCGGCCATATATAATCTCCTTGATGGCCGGCGCCCGCCCGAAGTTATTCTTCTTCTCCTTCTTTGCGTGCTTGCTTTGCAGCCTGTGGTACAACAGTTTTGACGAAGACAACCTTCGTTTTTTTGGGCCCGTAAGCAACAAACACCAGGCGTGATTGATTGATTGATTGACCTGTTGGTTGGTCGAAGTGGAGAGAATGGTCAGTACTCATCAAAGGTGAGCGATGACCCGAAATTATGGAGCTATTACTTATTATAGAGGGACAAAGCGACGCCTCCGCCGAGGATGGCGGCGATGGCGGCGAGGGAGGTCGAGGTCGGGACCTCGACGCCGAAAAAAGAGGCGGCGATCTTGACCCCAACCAAGCCGAGGACGATGGCGACGGCCTTGTCGAGGTACTCGAGGTCCTGGGCCGCCTGGGCGAGGATGCGGTACCAGCTGCGCAGGCCAACGATGGCGAATACGTTAGATGAGTAGACGATCAACGGATCTCTCGTCACGCCAAACACGGCGGGCACGGAGTCTACCGCAAATACGATGTCCGAGAGCTCGAGGCAGACGACGGCGGCGAGGAGAGGCGTCGCCTTGCCGTCGGTGAAAAATTTCGTCGGGTCTATCGGGTCGAATCTGTCGGTCGAAGGTACGAAAGTTTGTTGGTTCACGTAACGAACTACGAAATTTTTGGAGACGTCTTCGTCGTCGTCATTTTCCTCGACGGTGAGGAGCTTGAAGGACGCGAAAACGAGAATGCCCGCAAACACGAGGAGCACGGGGCGAAAAGATTGGATGGCCGCGGCGCCGAGGACGACGAAAACTGCCCGACACGCGACGGCCCCGACCAGACCGTAGCTCAACGCTTTGTTCTGCATCGGCCCCGCCGGCACTTTGAAATACTCGAACAATACCAGAAACACCAACAAGTTGTCTATGCTGAGGGACTGCTCCACCAGATACCCCGCAAAAAACTCCAGCGCGGCCGTCTGCGTGTCCCAGAGCCACAACCCCACCCCAAAGGCGCCCGCGACCGCCGTCGACACCACCGCCGGCGCGTAGTCTTCTTTGCGCACGACGGGCGCCACGGTGCTCGAGTGCCGCACGGACTTCTGCGGAACAACAAACCCGCCGACAACGCCCAACACGCAGGCGATCCTACACACAATCATCGACCTCCTGCAACGGATCTCTTCTTATCACCCTTACCACCCTGTCTCCTTCGCGTGTGTCTTGACTTGAGTACTACATCCTAGGTTTGTTAATTATTTTGTGACGTCGACGACACTTTCTACGTAGCCAGTGCCGTCGAGGGCAGTACGACTAGTGTCGGAACTTGAACGCTAGAAGAAGAAAGTCTAAAAGGATCCTTATTGGACTCGGGAAATGCCAAAATCAGCTCGATATTCTCGTTCCTGGGCGTAGGAATTCCGCAACGACGCGAGTCTCTTCTTATGTTCCGAACTCTCTCCGACACCGTTTGATACGATCGATCCCTACGTCGCTCGAGGACAAGTCTGCCGAGGAGGACCGGGTCGCCGTGTTTAACGAGTTCGAAGCCCGCGCGGCTGCAACCCCCCGACTCTCGCGCGCTCGGTGGTGGGGTGGGTTCTCAGACGCCAGGAATAGTGGGAACTGACGAGGTAGTGAGTGGGCTTCGAGTCCGCCGCGGGCTTTGGCACCGCGGAAGGGCACGATAATCGGTCTGAGTGCGTGCTCGATGCCCCGTGGTGTTGATGACGCGGCAGCCCCCCCTCGAGCCACTGGCGCGCGCCGTGGGGTTTGGTGTCGGCGTGCCATGATAGGGCCCTCGAGCAGCTTTGGAACACCGCCGGGCTTTGTTGAGCGCCTGGTTCTGGCGCTCACCGCTGAACCGTGCAGCGCGGCTTGTGGAACTCAGGTAGAGAGAGCATAACCTTGCTACGATCTGCACTGAGAGTGACGACCTCGAATGGTTCGGGAAGCGCACCTCGTGCTTGATGGCTACGCTGCTACGGCCAGAGTTTTGGGGTTGTTTGCTTGGACGGTTCGTGCGCGCGCTCCTTGCGGTGTCTCGAGGCCACCATTCCTCGTCTCTTCGCTGAAATCCTAGCTGGATACGGCACACGCCGTGCACGCCATCTCCAGAACACTGGAGGTTCAAGGCACTCTAAAAGTCCCAGTAAGCACCTTCTTAAAAGCAGCGGCAAAGATCGACCTCGTCGAGGCCGCAGTGGTCGCTCCGCCATGCTGGGCGCTGGTGTTTCTAGCCGGTGGTATTCGTGTTGTGTGCAGCATCGGACCAAGACGGGGGGGATGCTACGTGGCCAGTCTGCACCAACGTTTGCCAAGAGGTGACGTCATGACTTCTAAAAGCTGGTCTTCTTATTACCCTGAATCTAAGATCCCTGCTGGGTCATTCATTCATTCATTCACAGTCCCCCCAGGGAATTTTTTAATTCCCAGGTTTTCGCTTGGACGACCAACGCATAAATATAGACACTTCAAGCAGGCGCTTTTATTGAAAGTCAGGGTTCTGCATTTACTTTGAGTTAAGCAACTACAAGTGCAGGCCAGTAAGTTCACCTAGTCCCAATCTCTAACCCCAGTAAGTTCACCTGGTCCTAGTAAGTTCACCTGGTTAGTAAGTTCACCTAGTCCAAATCTCTAACCCCAGTAAGTTCGGCGTAAACCCACTCGTGCTCACACCACTCCTTCGAGCTCGTCGCTGTCGCCTCCGCCAATCTAAGCTGCTTCGATCCGCTTACGCCGCTAACCTTTCAGTTTACTCTAAAACCCCCAGTATGTTCATCTGGTCCGAGTAAGTTCACCTGGTCACTATATTCACCTAATCCCAATCTCCAACCCCAGTAAATTCACCTGGTCCCAGTAAGTTCACCTATAGTGCGCGTGTAGACGCCGGGAGGGGGCTTATCGGTATTGCGCAGCACGTGTGGGGTAGGGTGGAGTCGTCGACTCAGAAGAGCATATCCTCGGGGTTGCCGATCGACAGAGAGCCACGTAGAGCTGGACGTGACAGAAGACGGGCTTGGGCAAGAGGACGCCGACCTCGCGGGGCGTCTGGCCCTGGCTCTTGTGGCCCTGGTTCTTGTTGATCGTTTGGCGTCGGCGGGCCTTAAGGGATACAGGTTGGAGGAGCCTCGGTGACACGACACGATCGATCATGTATCTGGTACCGTTGCAGTGGCCGTGCGACGGGTCGAGGTTTCGAAGACCTTAAGCTCGCGCTCAAAGTCAGCATGCCGTTGGTTGTCAGGGAGTTGAAAACTCTACTGTAAAGAGCGAGGCGTCGTCTTCCGACCCAGCCTAGTCAGCCGAAAAGAACTCCGACGCCTCGTCTCCGGGAAAAAAAGGCCGCGGTCATGCGCGCGTTGTCAGCATCGACAACATCGTTTCGACGGGGCGTGAGAATGGCGCGCTGAAAGAGCCGCCGCGGGTCGTGGAAATAGTCTGCGAGGTCGCCGTAGACGGCTTGGAGGATCACTGTCTGGCTCTCGCGCCTACCTGATCCTTACTCTCGCGCCTACCTGATCCTTACCCTAAATCGAGGGACAGACAGACAAACAAACAAACAAACAAACAAACAGACAAACATCTGTCGATTAGTAGTTAGGACAAGTGCAGGCCAGTAAGTTCACCTAGTCCCAATCTCTAACCCCAGAGAGTTCACCTGGTCCCAGTAAGTTTCGTATAAGTTTAGTTAGTTACCTGGTCAGTAAGTTCACCTAGCTCACACCAACTCCCTTGAGCTCGTCGCTCTCGCCTCCGCCAATCTAAGCTGCTTTGATCCGCACGCGCCGCCAACCTTTGAGTTTACTCTAAAACCCTTTACTCTAAAAACCCCAGTATGTTCACCTGGTCCCAGTTTCACCTGGTCACTCAGTTCACCTAGTCCCAGTCTCCAACCCCTGTAAGTTCACGTGGTCCCAGTAAGTTCACCTACAGTGCGCGTGTAGACGCCGGGAGGGGGCTTATCGGTATTGCGCAGCACGTGTGGGGTAAGGTGGAGTCGTCGACCCAGATGAGTATATCCTCGGGGATGCCGATCGACAGAGAGCCACGTAGAGCTGGACGTGGCAGAAGACGGGCTTGGGAAGAGGACGCCGACCTCGCGGGGCGTCTGGCCCTGGCTCTTGTTGATCGTTTGGCGTAGGCCGGCCTTAAGGGATACAGGTTGGAGGAGCCTCGGTGACAACGACACGATCGATCATGTATCTGGTACCGTTGCAGTGGCCGTGCGACGGGTCGAGGTTGCGAAGACATTAAGCTCGCGATCAAAGTCAGCATGCCGTTGGTTGTCAGGGAGTTGAAAACTCGACTGTAAAGAGCGAGGCGTCGGCTTCCGACCCAACCTAGTCGGCCGAAAAGAACTCCGACGCCTCGTCTCCGGGAAAAAGGCCGCGGTCATGCGCGCGTTGTCAGCATCGACAACATCGTTTCGACGGGGCGTGAGAATGGCGCGCTGGCTAAAAGAGCCGCCGCGGGTCGTGGAAATAGTCTGCGAGGTCGCCGTAGACGGCTTGGAGGATCACTGTCTGGCTCTCGCGCCTAACTGATCCTTACTCTCGCACCTACCTGATCCTTACCCTAAATCGAGGGACAAACAAACAAACAAACAGACAGACAGACAGACAGACAAACATCTGTCGATTAGTAGTTAGGACACATTACATTACACACTTTTTGAATAAAGTAATACGTAAAGTAAAGATCGGGCAATATACAACAACGGGGTGTCGCTTAAAGTAATGTAAAGGCTGCTCGTGCTGAAAATTAGTTTGGTGCATCGCTACGATTCCAGTGCCAACCTCGTGCCTTACACAAACAACAGCTGCGTCAAGAGCGACTGGAATAAGTTTTGGTGGTTATTTTGGTGGACTAATCGTCGTCGTCGTCTTCTTCGAAGTTTTCGTCGAAGGGGAATGATCTCAGACTTGAACAACTTCTTGAGGATCCATGTGGCCGTACATGTTTCGAGCCCACTTAATAAATTCCTTGTTCGTGCGCAGGGTGAACACAAGCAAGCTCCACGTCGCCCTCGGTCATAACGATGTTGGCAACTGAGATGATGCGCTCGCAGAAGCTCTCAGCAGGCAGCGCACCGATACTGCCCTTCGAACATCGCACCATGTCCGGAAGGTGGTTGCCTTCGATTCACGCGTAGAGCTTGCCGACGTTGAGCCATCATCAGGTCCAGGAGCTTGGGGATCCTGATGGTTTAGGAGACATTTCTCCGAGAGGTCGTCAGGAAACTGCGTGGGCCAATCAGTACTGCGAGCGTGCTGGACCCAGTTCACGAAGACGCGTTCGAACTCCACATTGAACTAACTCCGGCGTCGCCCCCTCCGAATTGAATCCCCCAGTTTGCTGCTGCTGGTCCTCTAGCAGAGGAATTGACGTTGCCCCCCTTAAATTCGTGGTGGGTTGTCGCCGTACTGGTCCCTGGGCACCAGAAAGGCGTTGCCGTCCTCCTCCTCCTCCTCCTCACCGTCGTCATCAGCATCACCCTCGCTCTCATCCTCCACGTTGTGACACACCACCGGCGGCGACTGCTCCGCTTCAGGACCCGGCCTGGCCGTTGCATGCGGGGTCCGTAACGCAGACATCGTCTAAATCGGCGTTGGCACGACAGTAAAGTAATGTAAAACAGGGAAAGTAAAGAAATCAGGGAAATTTTTTTTTTTACGAACGCAAAAACAACGATCCGTCGACAAAACGAGGTTTTGATGCTTGAAGAGATCAAGAGGTGGATCAACGAAGCTCGAAGAAGAAAGACTCTCCAATTCGCGGCAATCACAAAGATGACTTCTCTGCGAGAATGGGTACTGTTCAAAGAGAGACGACAATATTCTGCTGTTTCTAAGCGCGCTCTGATGTCCCAAGATATCGCGCGCGCGCCTTAAAATAAACAGATTGGACGTTTCGTGGCAGCATTGATGATTTGAAGTAAGGAGTGCGCCCAGATAATTTTATTACTCGGGTGTTGACACGCGCGGACGCTGCAAATACCACGATCAACTGATCGACGCGTGGCTACCCCGTTGGCGCGCGATCGTTCGGTACAATAAGTGATGACCCTTACGTTGTTCAGTGTTGTTGTCGCGTGATGCCGACCGTTCCGTGCTGCGTAGGGTCGCTTCGTGCGTTGAACGAACTTTGATACTGCTGCAGCAACCCTACTACGAGTGCCTATGATATGCCCACTTCAAACGACATCGACTCGCGCCAGAAACGCTATTTCTTCGCTTTAAACTTCCAGTAGTCAGCAGGAGCGTTGCGTTTGCTATAGGCCGGCGCATCGCCCGAAACGAAAGAATCACCACGGCGTTTTTTCAGACGCGGACCGCAAGAGAGTCAGCGATTTACTGACGCGGACTCGCTATGCAGTTATTACACCACGAGTTATTTGTTAATGAATACACCACCCCAACGTCCATAAATGAAAAAGCTTCGCACGCGAACATTGAACATCACAATCAGAAACAAAAGGACCCACGACGTACGATGAAGTTCAAAAATATTGCTTGCAGTGCGAGTCGAAGGTATCATCAACGTGTTGGCTGCTCCCCACTTGGGGCAGCTCTGGCTGCAAAGACGTTTTTCGACACGTCGCTGTTTGTCGCGGAAGTTGTGGGGCGCACGGCGGTGCAGATTGCACATATGTTCGTTCTGCAAGAATTTCTTACTTGAAGAGACAGAATTAAAGGAGAATTGTGTTTGCCAGTAGTCAATCAACGCTGTCAAATTGTTATCTCCCGCGCGTCGCTCGCTCGTAAACATTTTTTTGAGAATCTTTTAAGTTTTTCCTATTTTGTGTCAGTAGACTGAGGGTCGCCTGTTTCGTCATATGTCGGCACAAAAACTTCTCCAAGATGTACTAATTCTGGACGTGCTCTTCTCCTCCTTAAATATACGCCACGGCCTTTTTTGCTCGCAGACGTAATCGAGCAGGTTGTTTAATAACACGAACCACTAACTAGAGGCCAGCCCAATAATCATGCCATGGCGCGCGGGATTAGAGTCACCGGGCGATGAGATGGGGAGGTAGAAAGGGAGGACGAGATGATTTCTTGTCGCAACATCACGGTTTTGAGCGAGGGAGTAGAACCAGGTCGTTCGTTGTAAGAACGTTAAGTTGTCGGCACGAAATGTAGATGTCGATAGTCTCCAGGCCGAGGCGCTGGGGAAGATGGTTCGAAGTTTTGATATGACGCTGGCGACGTACAGTAACGCGGCACATCGATCGCGCGCGCACACTGCGCGTGAAAGCAGCATCGTAGAAGTAGACAACCTGGGTTAGGCACCATGATTCCGCACAGCGAAGGTATGTCGGAGGCCGTCGGCCCCATCGTAGGTTGTCGGGTCATTGTGAAGAATGCCTGGCTTGGCGACAAACAATATCTCGGATTTCGACTCTTCCCTGCTTGGCGGTCACCCGCGTGGACTTCCATACCCCAACGCTGACTCTTCGACTTCCTCCGTGCCGCGTTTTCGCGTTGTAGCGACGTGAGTACATCATCGTGCTTCGTCTTGAAAACGTGGTTTCCGATCCTTCACGCCGCCGTCGTCGTCGTCATGAAATGGTCAAGGCCGCCTCCGTAAAGACCTAGGACATCACCCTGCTTAACGCCGATGATGGAGTCGAGGCGGTAGCGCCGGAGACGGGAAACGGCACTTGTATACAGAACGCTATCATCATGAGGCGTTTTGCTACGTTTCGATATTACAAACGAATAGAACCCACGAATTCCATTCCGTGATCACAATGCCATCTTCCGGCTGAACGTCGTCGGCAGTTCCCCCGTTCCGCCCGAATGTCCCTTTGCAATTCGTGTTCGAGCGCGGCCGACATGACACCGAGACGTATGATGATGTTCAAGACAATCTTCGAGCGAGCAAAGAAAACCTCGGAGGATCATCACGCGCCGCGATAGGTAGGGCGAAAGAAAGAAAGGTCACCTCGTATTCTTCGGCTAAATACATACCAAGAAGGTTGATATATATTCCGTGCTTCCGCCCTATATCATGCACTACTGTTCTGAGGATCCTAAACTTGCTCTGACGACCAGCCACCATATCGAACGCCCGATGCTCCTGGAGCTCGAAGATTGGGCTGCCGCCGCCCCACGGCATGACGAATCTCGTCCGTCATCTGACGGTACAGCACCAAGTTCATCATCACGGATTGGCCGCTGATCTATATCCTCAATGACCTATGCGTCCTGGCGGTGACAAATCTTCGCAAAACGTGAACGCTTCGGCATTTTCCTCCTGCGGTGTCGAACAGGGCGCACCATCCGGCTTGTGCGCAGGAGTGTCAGGCGTGACGACCTATCCTTGCACAATCCGCCGCTCTTAAGACGCCCGACCATCTCCCGTATATCGCTTCGTGCCACCTCACGATCCCCAGCCCGTCACGCGTCATCATAGAGCAGCAGATCGAGCGTTCGTTTAACTGTACCACGCCCTTCGCGAGCAACTCTCACCGAGGAGTGAGGAGCAACCGGCGCGCCGAGGATGCTGCTGCCGTGAATATTCCGAAAGCAGCCGAGTCGTGCGGTTCAGCAGAGGCAGAAGCCGTCACTCGCGCCGCTGTTTCCACCTTTGGGTGCACGCGGAGCCCGCGTGGTTGCGCGTGCACGGCGCGACCAATTCCTGGCCGCACGGGTCAGCTTTTGAACAGCGAAGACTGGCTTTTTCGTCCATTGTTCGGCCGAAAAAGTCAGTCGCATCTGCAAAAAATCGAGCGATGCACTCGAGCGCTGATAAGAATCGGTAATGCGACACCTGCATCAAAAAGCGATCCAGACGGCCCACGAGGACATGGTCGAGTTGGTGGGGTAAACAATCACGAACGAGCATGCATCCATGTCCCGTAGTTGGGTTTGGCGGTGGTTTCCAGGGGAAAAAGGGTGTATATCCAATGTCATTCACGTCCCGGATCCCACAACATACAGTTCTGTCATCTAAATCACAGCAACGAGAGGTAGTAAGAACAAGAAAGGCGCGCTTGGATTCACGCAGCATGGTCGTTTTCTTCTTCGGCCCCATAGATTTGCGTCTCGTGTGAGTCTCGCGGCGGCTTTCAGTAGAGTCACTATCCCGGTCCTCCCCCGCATGCTCAGCCGCTCTCCGGGAATGGGCGGCACAGTGCGCGGCTTCTGCGTTCGCGCCCTTGCTGGGGCGTAGCTCTTTTGACGACAAAGCCAACATGAGCTCGCCCCTTGCGGCGTCCCAACCAACGTCCTTGCTCGCCTTTTCTTTTCTTTTTCTTCTGTGGCGCTTGGAGCCGTTTGCAGCCTAATGCCGGGAGGCCTGACGAGGGCCCATTGGCCGCTCCAGTAGTACAATGCGCGGGCATTGACATATCGGCCGGAGCCCGTACGTACGGGAAGGTGCAGCGGGTCGTGGCGAGACAACGCGAGGCTCTTGGCGTCGAGCGCTTCGAGGTGGACCTTCGTGCCCGAGATTAGGCATATTCTCGACCAGCGACTTCCCGCCGGAAGTCGTTGTGGCAACTTCTCTTCGGGGTGCCGTCGCCGGCCTGCGTACCGCTGTCAGGGGCGTGGCATTCTTGGCGACAGACACCCAGCGGGTTCTCGACGACCCGTACGGCAACGTCTTGCTCGCGGACAATCGCGCTCGGTCAACCGCAGCTCGGTCCTGCGTATGCACGACGACTCGATGCTTTGCGTGTTGAGTGGTCTCGTATGCGCGAAGGGGGCGTCCGGCACACGGTCGAGCCCTCGGGCTTGTTGTTCTGGAATTGCGTTGCCAACCCCTCGCCCGGCGTGCTTTCCGTTCTTTCGAGTCCGCGTCGAGGCCCGTTCCTGACTTTTCAATCGCGGAGCCACCGGGAACGACGCCTCCGGGCGGTCTCCGCCGAGGGCAAAAAAACGATCGTCTTGGTATCCGACCACTAATATCGATCGCCGCCGCGAATTATGGCAGCACCCCGAGCCCGGTCGACGAGCAACGGGCCAACGACATCCAACGCGAATAGGTCGCGCAGCACGCTGCGTACGCGGACAGGAAATTCTGCGGCAGCCTCGCGGGGAGCGCCTCTCGGAGTTTGGACCCCGAGTGCTTGCCGGGGTTTGTAGTTGGTAATTTCGCGGAGGGTAGTGACAATCTACATGGTCTTCTCCACCGTGTTGCCCGTCAAATTGGCATCAACACCGGCCTCATGGAGGGTGCTCCTCCCTTCCCATCCGGTCCCATCCCATCCCGTCCCATCCCGTCCCATCCCATCCCATCCCTTCCCTCGCGGCAGCCACGGCGGCTCAGACAACGCGCCTCTGCCGACGTCTCTCCATCACGGTGCACCACCGTGAGCGGGCCCGTCTCCTTCCAGCGGTATGTCGAAGGCGGTGCAGCCCCTCCGGCAGCGGCATTGCGCACAGGCGCACTTCAGGGAGCGCCAAGACGCACAGAAACGCCAGCTTGTTGCCCCTACGTCTGTCTGTCTGTCTCTCGGCCGCCGCCAGTTCTGCACCCCCGGCGCCTGGACGGTTAGGCTAGACCCCCCACCTTACACCGCTGCTCCATTCATGGTCTCAGCCCCGCCAATCTAAGCTTTGAGGTTAGCCTTTCGTAGTAGTCGAAATAGTCAGCGGTCCGTTGGAAAGAATGATGGATATATTAGATTCGTACTTGTTTGCGAAGTATGGGCCGCCGTACAGCGACGGCGTGTCCCTGTACGAGGAGTGTCGGACTGGGGGATTGATCGAGATCCACGGGCTGCTGAGCCAAGGGGAGACCCGCGCATCGGAAACTCGAACGATTTCAAGAATACGCCTCTGCATTATGCCGTTCGCAGGCGCAATCTCCGCCTCTGCAAGATGCTTGTCCGCGCCGGCGCGGATCCGCAGCATGTCAACGAGCTCGGCCAGTCGTCGCTGTCGACCGCGTGCGGCCCGCGGGCAAGGCTTGAGCTGGTCGAGTTTCTTCTGGATAACGGCGCGGACGTCAATCACGTCGACAAGGCCGGCCACGCTCCCCTCGATCTCGTTGGGGAAATCTGGATCTAGCGAGGCTGTTGTTGCAGCGCGGCGCGAAAGCGTGTCGCGAGACGGAGTTTTTGTGCATTCGGAAGGCGCCAATGCGGGTATCGGAAGAAGTGGAGGATTTGATTCGCGCGAAAGAGCGAAAGGAACGGCGGAGAAGAAGACGTCCTCCTCGAACGAAAACGACGATTACCCCCACCGAGACCCCAAAACCGTTGGTGATGACAAAGAAGAGGGTCGTGCCATCGAAACCATTACCCCTCAAATCCCCGCCGTCGTCGTCGCCGTCGTCGTCGTCGTCGTCGTCCCGGGACGTCCTCGAAGAAGCGGCAGCCCTCCTCGACGACGCGACCCGCCGCGACCAGCGGAGTGCCCTCCAGCGCCGATGGAAGGCTATGACTGGCCTCGACCTTTTTTCCCACAATCAAAAGGAGGTTTTATAAATCTGGTGCAGTATAAAAAGTCACGGAAGAACCATCTTCTGGCAGGTTAAGTTCAGGGAACAAGGGTACATCATCCTACAGGCCTACGGGGACGTCGCTAGACCATATGTTGATGAGCCTGCGCGGCAAATCAGAGGAAAAGGACTAATTGTTTGCGTAGTAGTAAGAGGAAAAAATAAGGGTAAGGGAGACATCGCATTCTCAACGGACGGAATAATAAGGGGTAGGACACCCCCTCGAGATGTCTAGAATGGGCAAGGCAATGAGGATATCTGGAGAAATGGTGGTGGACTGCAGAAGTCACATGAAGTGAAGTGGCCAGCCAGCCACGCAAGAGCCGTTGTTTCGTTTGAATACGACGTCGAAAAAACGAAAGCTTTAGTGTTAGGTTGGGGTTGGAGTCTTCTTAGTAAGAGCGGTCAACGATGAAAGGTTATGAACAGCAAGAAGGGAGGGCGAGACTACAGAGGAAACACATTTTCTCTCTGCTCATGTTCAGACGAAGGATCATCGGCTTCATTATTGGTAGGGTTGTAATCAGAAGACGGCGGTTGATAATAATATGGGTAGAAGGAAAGGCTTGGAATGATAATGATTAATATGCGTGATGATACAAAAAGAAAATGAAGACCAGAGTGTTTAGAATAGTTT
>JAQMWT010000527.1:0-22877 GCA_029834535.1 Chrysophaeum taylorii | reverse complement strand
CTATACTCTCATGTCATTGCACGGCGGGGCCAAGCGGTCGAACAGCGAAGTTACACATTCTAAAAGATGATAATAAATTTCTGGGACACATTTCCCAAACCCCAAGAAGGCTTGAAGCCGAATCCAAAGACGCTGGAAGCACTGCAGGAAGATGCCGATTCCAGGCTACTTTACCGAATACTCCCCGAAGACCCAGAGACGTTTTCTTTCATCGGCATGAGTAATTATTGCCGGCGATATGTGAAGGGCTACTCGAAGATTGTGGACCCGTTGAGACGATTAGCCTCGAAGGTGTAAAGTTCGAGTGGACGCCGAGTGTCCCAGAAAGCTTGGATACGATTTATGAAGCTTGGTTGATCCCGTGGAGTCTCCCACGCCAATTATGATCTGCCTTTTCAGATCCAGATCTGAAGTTCCACAAGGATGGACTTGGTGTGGAGCATATCTCTTCAGATTGTCGAAAGTCAAGGACGATGCAGAAGAGTGACTCGAGAAGAACGATAATTGAATACTGGAGCCGCACTGTGCCGACGGAGATGCGGACTTATGAGCCCCGTCGGCTAGAGCTGCTGGCAGTATATTTCTCTAGAGCACTTTCGAGCCTACATCGAAGGGCACCGGACTGTTGGAGACCGATCACCGAAATTTTGACGTTTTTTACGTAAGGCGACGCAATCGTTCTGGGGCAGCTTGCTCGTTGGGCGATGCTCTCGCCAAGTTGACCCTGAACTTGGCTACAAGCCGGGAAAGTCACCGGGAAGATATCCCCTGACTGTCTCTCCCGCAACCCGATTGAATCATGTTCATCGAGACTGACGAGTTGTGGAGAACCTTTTTTTTTGCTGAACCAAGCGTTATTGGTTCCACGAGCTTCCCCGACCTGTTGATGACCGAGAGGTTTCCCGTCTCTGGCTGCCATTTCATAATGTCGTTTATTACAACCGAACTGCCGGAAGATGGAGACGAAGACCTTGAAAAAGGATCCGATGAAATTGGCTACAAAAAACGACGTCTCACGCTACGAGACAACGTCGGAAGAACCGTGCGCGTGATGAGCCACAGATCTTCAAGGACGCAGCCGCTTACAAAGATTATATCGATAAGATACCCGATAATATGACGCTCGCTGAGATCGCACGTGAGCAAGAATCTGATGCTACTTGCGAGGATATTCGCTACCGAATGGCCCAAGGTCAGACGCCGCGACGTTCCCGAGCGAACGAACGATTCGAAGTCGTTAAAGATGTTCTTTACCGCATTTCTGCTGATTCGCACCCGATGATTGTTGCACCTGCTACGTTGCGCAAACGCATTATTCGACTCTATCATGACACTCCGGTTAACGGTGGTCATATGGGACGTCACAGTACCGTCCAGGCTATCCAAGAACGATTTTGGTGGCCTCACATGTCGAACGAAGTTGGAGTCTTCATTGCTGAATGCTTAGTTTGCCAGAAAGCTCGTACGCCTGAGCCGAAACGAGCTGGACTCTTGCAGCAGCCCGTCTACGATGGTGATGGTGCTGTTCTTTGCATGGATTTATTTGGACCCTTGCCCAGCGCTGGTCCCGAGACGTATCTTCTAGTATTTTTTGATCCGTTCTCACATTTCTTGATTCTGGATGTTTTGAACGATAAGACTGCTGAGTCTGTCCTCGAGTCTTTTGTCCTTAACATTCTCCTCAAGGGCTACTTGCCCCAGATGATTCGTACCGACAACGGTAAAGAGTTCGTGAACAAGTTGATGCGCGAGTTTTGCCATCTCTTTAACACACGATACCAAACTACGATTCCCTATCATGCCCAGTCGAACCCGGCTGAGCGTGTCAACCGATTTATCAAGGCCTTCCTCCGTGCTTGCCTTCAGGGCCGGAACATCACGGATTGGCCTGACTTTGCTCATTATATTGCGTTTTGCTACAACCGCAAGTTTATTCCAGGCACGCAGATTTCTCCCTTTATGCTGCGCCTGAACCGTCAGCCGATGCTGCCGACTGACTACACGCTCATGGATTTTGATACACGATTGTTGCCGAAGACTCGCTCTGATGCAGTCGCCGAGACTCGCGAACGATTGAAATATTATACAAAGATCGTCCGCGAGGCTCGGGATAAAGCTTTGAAGAAACAGCGATTGGCTTACAATGCTGATCATGTTGATGTTGAATACAAGGAAGGATCGCACGTTTTGTTCTACATCCCTTTCCTTCAGAACAAACTTCGACCGGAATGGCGAGGGCCGTTTATTATCAAGGAACGCCTCTCCCCGGTCACCTATAGGATTGAGTCTCTCGACTCTCCGCCCGAAGAGCGGCGTGTTCATGTAAGTCAGATCACGCCGGCGATGGTACCTCCGATCGTTGATCAAACCATCCGCAAACCCGAAGACACCTTCCGTGATGATTATCAGCACGGTAAGTTTGTTGTCTTCCGGATTCCTGACCGGAAGCGCTCTGATTGGCGCAAGAAGATTTATGTTGCCGAAGTTTACGAGCCTTACGATTACCAAAATGATCGTGTTGCTCTACATTTCTATTCCGATTTGGGTCCGAACGATGATGTCGCTTATTTCAAGCCGACCTCTCACCTTTCGCACCGCAAGCTCAAGCCCGAATTCAAGGACGTTGAAGGTCGAAGTTTCACCGACAAGTCCCGAATTTCCTCCAACACAACTCCTTGTGTCACGGATTTCGCTCCGCACGAGATTGACGTGTTGATCCCCAAGTTTACTTTACGCAGTGGTCGAGTTCC
Source organism: Chrysophaeum taylorii (assembly GCA_029834535.1). Lineage (NCBI taxonomy): Eukaryota > Pelagophyceae > Pelagomonadales > Pelagomonadaceae > Chrysophaeum > Chrysophaeum taylorii. Next base: position 20,127 of record JAQMWT010000527.1, on the reverse strand, counting down.
TGAACCGATCATCACCCGCGTTTACCAGAAGATTCGTTCACGAGATGCTCGTAAGGCAAAGCCGCGCTCCTCGCGCTAGCACCTCGCTGGGGCAGCTCGAATTCTTACCAGGGGAGTCCTGTGGCGGCAACTCCCGCCTCCTAAGGCTTACCCCTCTTCTAGGCCCCCCCCTTATCAGGGGCACCCTACTCCGTTCCGATGATGTCAGAGTTTTCTATGACATCATCTTCCTTTTCCGTGACATGTGTCACCCTGATTTCTGATTTTCGATTATCCTTGATCATAAAGCAACAGCCGATCCTCAAGTTGAGAGGACCAGGCACGGAAGTTGTTTGTGGTCGCGTGGCGGGAGATCGGCCATCCTCGTCCAGTGATCCCACCAAGGGCACGGACGCGATCGGCGAGCCAGGATTCGAAGGCACGCCAGGTAGTCCCTAAAATTCTCCTTACGCCACAACACCCCCCTCTTAGCAGTCGATCGATCCCAGTAGGACGTCACCCTTCGACGCACATACGTCCGGCGGCAGCATGCGTACGACCTACCAAGGCGGGGCCCTTGGTCCTCCCTTCGCCTGCCCCACGACTCGGCGATGACCCCGACTAGGTCCCGCGTACTTATCTCCGCCCGTCAAGCACATCCTTCATACCCCACAAACCCACCCACATCCTTCATGCTCCCCACACACACCCCCCCCTCTTAGCAGTCGACATTTAAAGACAGACAAACAAACAAACAGACAAACATCTGTCGATTAGTAGTTAGGACTGACTTCTAGGAGGGGGGTGTGTGTGGGGGGCATGAAGGATGTGGGGGGGGGGTGTGGGGTAGGAGGGATGTGTCTGACGGGCGGAGATAAGTACGCGGGACCTAGTCGGGGTCATCGCCGAGGCGTGGGGCAGGCGAAGTCTCTCCCTCGATTTAGGGTAAGGATCAGGTAGGCGCGAGAGTAAGGATCAGGTACGCGCGAGAGCCAGACAGTGATCCTATCCTCCAAGCCGTCTACGGCGACCTCGCAGACTGTTTCCACGACCCGCGGCGGCTCTTTCAGCGCGCCATTCTCACGCCCCGTCGAAACGATGTTGTCGATGCTGACAACGCGCGCATGACCGCGGCCTCTTTTTCCCGGAGACGAGGCGTTGGAGTTCTTTTCGGCTGACTAGGCTGGGTCGGAAGACGACGCCTCGCTCTTTACAGTAGAGTTTTCAACTCCCTGACAACCAACGGCATGCTGACTTTGATCGCGAGCTTAATGTCTTCGCAACCTCGACCCGTCGCACGGCCACTGCAACGGTACCAGATACATGATCGATCGTGTCGTTGTCACCGAGGCTCCTCCAACCTGTATCCCTTAAGGCCCGCCTACGCCAAACGATCAACAAGAGCCAGGGCCAGACGCCCCGCGAGGTCGGCGTCCTCTTTCCCAAGCCCGTCTTCTGCCACGTCCAGCTCTACGTGGCTCTCTGTCGATCGGCATCCCCGAGGATATATACTCATCTGGGTCGACGACTCCACCCTACCCCACACGTGCTGCGCAATACCGATAAGCCCCCTCCCGGCGTCTACACGCGCACTATAGGTGAACTTACTGGGACCAGGTGAACTTGCCGGGGTTTGAGATTGGGACTAGGTGAACTGAGTGACCAGGTGAAACTGGGACCAGGTGAACATACTGGGGTTTTTAGAATAAAGGGTTTTTAGAGTAAACTCAAAGGTTGGCGGCGCGTGCGGATCAAAGCAGCTTAGATTGGCGGAGGCGAGAGCGACGAGCTCAAAGGAGTTGGTGTGAGCTAGGTGAACTTCCTGACCAGGTGAACTTATATGAAACTTACTGGGACCAGGTGAACTTGCTGGGGTTAGAGATTGGGACTAGGTGAACTTACTGGCCTGCACTTGTCGACCTATAATTATAAAAAACCCTCGTGCTAAGAGCAACATCTTACGCCAGAAGAAGAAGATGACGGATAAAAGCGCCGCGTACAGCGGACCGAAAGTAGTGCATCCCCCGCTCGGGGTTGTCGTCGGCGGGGCCCTCGCGGCCATCGGCGTGATGTACGCGAGCTGGGCTCTGTGGTCGCCCGCGCGTCCGTGTCTGCTGGAGCTCGAATGTCTCAGCCTCGAGGACGGCTGGGCGCGCCACTGCTTTGGGCTCATATCTACGCTGGTGGTCGTGTGGGCACTCACGCTCATTTACGGGCCGGGCGTCATCGATCGGATATGGTCGATCGAGCCGCCCCTGGTCGTGTGGCACGCCTACCTCAGCCAGCCGTCGCCGCTCAGACTCCTTATGGCTTGCCTGGCGACGGCGTGGGGAACGCGTCTGACCTACAACTTTTACATCAAGGGCGGATACACGCACGAGGACTATCGATGGGCCGAGGTCCGCCGGTGGTACCCGGGATGGCGGTTCCAAGTCATGAACGCGGTCTTCGTCGTCGCGTTTCAACAGTTTCTGTTGACTTCTATCGCGACCCCGGCGTTCGTCGTCGTCGACGGCCGTATCTCCCCCATCGACTGGGCGCTCGCGGGTGCTTTCGTGCTGCTTTTCGTCGGCGAAACCGTTGCCGACTTCCAAATGTTTCAGTTTCAGGCCGCCAAGGCTCGGGGGGAAACAAATTCAAAATTTGTTCGAACGGGTCTGTGGCAATTTTCTCGCCACCCGAACTACTTTTGCGAGGTGTGTTTGTGGTGGGTCTTTTATGCCTTCACCAAGACCCTCAATTGGTCGATATTGGGACCCGTTTACCTCACGGTCCTCTTTGTCGCGCCGGGAGCGTCCCTCGATCTGACCGAAGCGATATCTTTGGGAAAGTACCCGGAATACGCCGAACACAAGAAAAAGGTCCCAAAGTTTCTCCCCATCACCCTCCGGCACGTCTATATTTTGTACTTTGCCTCGCACATCCCCGCCACATTGTTTCTCGACAGCCAGGCTCTGCTGCCGCGCGACGCGTTCCCTCGCTTCGCGACGGACCTGGCCGATTTTCACGTCCGACGCCACGGAGACGTGCTGATGGCCGACCCCCCGCTTTGGTTCAAGTCTTTGGTGGCGTGCGAGTTTTTTGTCCAGCTCCCCTTCTTCTTCGTCGCCCTCTGGGCGCTCTTCTATGAGAAATATTCCCCGACCGTCTCTATGCTCTTCGTCGCGTACGGCGCTCACGTCGCCACCACGCTCGTGCCCATCCTCGCGACCTTCCTTGCGTCGCCGGGGGTCCCGTCTCTTCTCTTCGCCATCTACGCCCCCTACTTTATCATCCCCCTCTCCCTCATCTTCTACTTTCTCCCGTGGTCTACTTCTTCTTGACGGAATTTTTCCGTCCCTACGAAAGCTACCCAAAAAAGTGTCGCGGAGAAGACCGCCGCTTGCAGACTAGACCAGAGGTGGTGGCGCAACCTTCTCTCGGGTTTGTCGTTCTTGCGGTTCGATGTTAAGAATATTTTCATAGTGGCTGTTTGTTTGGTTGATTAGAGACGCCCGGCCGTTGTGCACCAACGACAGAGTCCGTCTCGGAGGAGCTAAAGAAAAATCGCCGCATTTTTGCCCTACCATAGCTCCCACCGCCTGTCATAAAACTGCGCCAGCGCCCGATTAGCGTCGTCTTCTCCCTGGAGCTTGGCCGTACTCCTTCAACAACCTGGAGAATATATAGCCAGAGTTAATTCATTCATGTCCGCCGACGTTTTTTCCAAAAAATAAGCTCCGGGGCCTCTGGAATTATTATCCTATCAAATCGACCGTACGCCACAGCAACACAGGCGGAGCGGGCTTTTCGGTTAGACAGTACGACCGACCATTTATAATTATTCAGGGAAGGAAGCCCTTCATTTTCTGACAAACAATGTTTCAGACTCAAACTCGTTTGATAAGCAAGATGCTTCAACAACCAGGCGTGCACTGCTCAAGCGTATGCTGTGAATCCAAGAGCCCTTGAGCCGCGCAGTACGCCCGTCCGTCCGTCCGTCCGTCCGTCCGTGAAATGGAGCGCGAACGAACGACCTTGTCGTCGTCGTCGTCGAGTTGGTAGCGTACCAGCTGCATACGGAAACCCCATATGACTTTCGCGAGAATGGTGATGCATTATTTTTTTAACTTGGACTGCATATTGGCGCGAAGGTAGGTAGGTGCTCCTCACCGCGTTTATGAGTCGCGTCGCTTGGGTAAGTTATGGTCGAAGATCTCCCTTTGCCGGGGGAATTTGCGAGCTCCTTCGTGTCGTCCTCATTTTCCAAATCGACATCTTGGTTACAGACAGTATCAAAGCCACACACACACCTCGCCCCGCAATTCCCGCATCAACAGTATTCTCGCTGGGGGCGAGGTCGTCGGCGCCCTCTCTTCGTCGCCCTTTGGATCCCCTCTCCAAACTCAGGCAATATACACGCGTGCCGATCTTGCTTCACGAGCGAGTCTCGATTACGAAGAGGGCGGTTATCGTACTTTATCAGCGTCACATTCCAAAACAATGTACCTGCACTCGATTGGGCGGTGGCTGTTCGTGGGGATATTTTTTTATTTTTTCTTTGAGGTGGTAAGGGGCGAAGCCTGCACACACCGACGCTCTCGCGTGGGTTTCAGAACATCAGAAATCCACGCATATTCTTAGATTTATGAGATAATCGTAGGATATACATATCAAATATACGAATCTACCTTTCAATTCTTCCGAAACGAATTGCGGACGGAAACGGTGGCGTCCGGCCCTCGCAACAGCGCCTTCGAAATGATGATGGCGGCGTCGAAGAAGCAACTAGCTCTCTGCGACGCTGCAGACCGCGGGACGGTTGCCTACGGACAAGGTCTGGGACGGGCGTCCGATTTGGTGCCAGGGCCGCGCCTGGGTCTTGAACGATGCTTTTTCAAGAGCAAATCGACGACGACGACGAGTGCGCCAGGTGAGTGACCGCATAGGATCAGCTCTCGACGAGTCTGACGAGCATGAAAAAGAAGACGATGAACCGGCTTCGCCAACGGCGACAGCCTCCGAGATACGGTCGGCAGCAGCGCGTGCCATCGTGCGGCAGGACGATCGTGGCGACGGCGCCCGCGACAAATGGAAGTGCAAATCAGCATTATGAAAACGCGGATGCACGAAGAATGAATCGGCGTCTCGCGCACGTTTCGGCGAGCGGCTGGGACTTCGGGCTTCAGGCGCGAACACGACGACGTTGGCTCAGGCGGTAGTTCGACCGCGGCATTGTTGAGAAGGAGATTCGTCACGACGTTCGGATCTCGACATCGACAAGACCTGGGTCTTTCTTCTCGTACGCGAACAGCAGGTCCGCGCTGCAAGCAGACAACGCCGCCGACGGTTGACCGAAAAACTAGTTCGGCCGACAGACATGATGATTAATCTGGGGCCTTTTCGACGTTGCTCAAACCCGTTTTCCCAGTATTCATTCGCTTGGTCGTCAGCGTCGAGTCAACATCTGCTTGCTTCAGTTTGCGTGGCGAAGACAATATCTATTGCGTCCGCACCCTCGTCCGGCCGGAGTTACAGGCGGCCGGTTGTGACCAAAATAACATTTTTTTTTCTGTGAGGGACGTAGCGGACAGCCTCCGATACCGGCGAGGCCGCCGACGCGACCAACGACAGCCCCAACAGTTCCGTTTCATCGCACTTTCCGAGGCAGCTAGTGCTCTGTATGGGTATCGACGGACTGTGGCTTGACGGCCCGGCGTCGTAAACACCAAAAATAACGCGGCAAGTGGTGATTGGCCATGTTCGCGCAAAAAAATGGAGGCACACTGTGTTAGAGGAGTACGGCAGACGCGCCACTAGGTCGGTCCGGTGGGAGTAAGGACCTCGACGACAGAAGCAGCGAGAATGTCGAGGTGCTTGACCTAGTCGGCAGCCGCAGGCACGTCGTCGTCGTCATCATCAGCAGCATCATCATCGTCATCATCAGCACCAGCACCATCGTCAGCGGCCGCCTCCTGGCAACAACGGCACCAGCCGTCGCCTTGTCGAAGGCCCGCCGCCTTTTGGGTGCATTCTTCGGCGCCCGCGTCGACTTGGGGGGTTGGGGCCTGTTTTTTCGCGCCGATGGACGGCGGCCGCGTGTCGCCTCATTGACTCCTGACTTGAAATGTTGCAACGAGAAAATGATGTGACCAATTATTATTGTTGTAATGGCGTCGTGGATACAACCTATTATGCCTTTTCCACAAGAAAAAAATTATTAGAGTCCTTTGGTTTGTTCCGTGAATGTTCCCGGTATGCTAAGGTTTTTGCCACGTTGATTGGTTTTTCGATTGAATCGAGCTACGAGTCAACATTTTCGGAATCTCGTGTGAACGGATGGATCGGTCGAATCCAGCAGGTTGAAGCCAATTGTGTGACCAGATAGAATTCGACCAAATAGATCGTAATGACCGAGAAGACTGCTGCGTACACGGGAGCAGAGGTCGAGCATTCCCCACTCGGAGTTGTCGTCGGCGGCGCCCTCGCAGGCAGCTGCGTATTCTACGCGAGCTGGGCTCTGTGGTCGCCCGCGCGTCCGTGTCTGCTGGAGCTCGAATGTCTCAGCCTCGAGGACGGATGGGCGCGCCACTGCTTTGGCCTCATAGCCACGCTGGTCATCGTCTGGGCTCTCACCTTCCTGTATGGACCGGGAATCATGGACCGGGTATGGTCGATCGAGCCGCCGCTGGTCGCGTGGCACGCCTACGTCAGCCAGCCGTCGCACCTCCGACTCCTGATGGCTTGTCTCGCGACGGCGTGGGGAGTGCGTCTCAGCTTTAACTTTTACATCAAGGGCGGGTACACGCACGAAAGTTATCGGTGGGCCGCGATCCGCCGGTGGTTCCCAGGCTGGCGCTTCCAGTTGATCAACGCGACGTACGTCGTCGTGTTTCAACAGTTTCTGCTGACGTCGATCGCGGCGCCAGCGTTTGTTGTCGACGGCCCTATCTCGCCCCTCGATTGGGTGCTCGCTTGTGCCTTTGTGGTTCTTTTCATCGGCGAGACCGTCGCGGACATGCAAATGTTTCAGTTCCAGGCAGCCAAAGCTCGCGGGGAGACGAGCGAAAGATTTATGACCAAGGGTTTGTGGCAATATTCTCGCCACCCGAACTACTTTTGCGAGGTATCCATGTGGTGGCTCTTTTATGGCTTCACCAAGACCCTCAATTGGTCAGTATTGGGGCCCATATACCTCACCATGCTCTTTCTCTCGCCGGGCGGTTCCGTCGATCTGACGGAGGCGATCTCTACTGCAAAGTACCCAGAGTATGCCGAGCACAAAACCCGGGTCCCGAAATTTTCTCCTATCACCCTCCGGCACGTCTACATTGCGTTCTTTGCCTTCCACATCCCCGTCACCTTGCTTCTCGAAATCCCGGCTCAGCTGCCTCGCGCCTGGGTCCCGCGCTTCGCTGCGGACTTGACGGATTTTCACGTCCGACGCCACGGAGACGTGCTCGTCGCTGATCCCCCGCTTTGGTTCAAGTCCTTTGGGGTGTGCGAGTTGGTAGTCCAGCTCCCCTTCTACTTCGTCGCCCTCTGGGCGCTCTTTTATGAGGCGTACTCGCCAATCATATCAAAGCTCTTCGTCGCTTACGGCGCCCACGTCGCCACAACGCTCGTGCCCATCATCGCGACCTTGCTCGCGTCGCCGGGAGTCCCGTATATTCTCCTCGCCATCTATGCCCCCTTCCTCATCATCCCGCTCTCCCTCGTCTTTTCCTTCCTCTTTTGATAAGATTGGCTGACTGACTCACTCTTTGTGCCGCGCCAGAAAAAAATTGATGTGGTTCTTGGTTCTCATTGAGCTTCTTCTCGAAGCACATCACCCTGTGGCGCCGACCTCGGCCATATATATATATGCCCGCGACGAGACCTTCCGGAGCACGTCGTCGGGGGTCCCGACCTCACCTCACCTCTCCTCTCTCTTGTCTATCCTCTTTTTCGCCGCGTGTCAACGACACACCTCATCCGCATATTAAATAAATAAACTCTGTGGATATGCATTCTTCCGACCACACAAGCACGCTGCTGCCACCGCCGGCTGGGCCGCCGCCGCTGCTGCTGAGGGAGGGGGGGGGGGAGCGACCGACCTGCGCGCGATTGTGAACTCGGTTTTTCAGGTACCAAGAGTGCGCGGTACCTTTTTTTTCTCTCCCTTGAAACTCCACGACGTGTTGTGATGAGATGTTTGTACAAGCGTATTAAATAGATAAACGCTCTAGGAGGTGTCATTAATTTTCATTTGGGCGGCGGTGCAAACGTCGTGGTCTGCAGCGAACGCCGGGCGGGTCTCCCCGTATGAAAAAAAGGGCGGGGCGAAAGGCCCGAGTAGGATGCGGCGGCAGAAGTTAGGGTTGTGTCTGTTTGCCGAAGCTCGCGGATCATGAGGAGGTTGGTGGCAAGGCAGGCGAAGGCGACGAGGGAGGCGACTACGAGTTCCACGAGAACGACGGCAAAGACAACGGAGCGCGAGACGGGGGCGTCGGGGAAGTCGGTCTCCGCGGCATCCGGCGTCGTGAGGAGCACTGCTACCGCGGCGGCCAGGGCGCTGCGGTTGCCGTCGGGGTCGTCGGCGAGGCCCACGCCGGCGGCGTCGTAGGCGCGGTAGAGATCGAGGCGGAAGGACGAGGACGACGGCGGCACAATATCATCGTCGTCGTCGAAGAGCGAGTAGGCCGCCGCCGTCGTCGTCGAGTTGTCGTCGTCGTCGTCGTCGTCGTCGTCAACGTCAGGGACGTAGTTCCTCGCGAGAAGACGGAGGGTCGCGTCGCGGAGCCAGTCGGCGAGGGAGACCTCCTGGACGCGGCGGAGGCCGCGCTCGACGAGCAAGTTGAGGAAGACGTCGACCCTGGCGCCTCGCGGCCAGGCGGGAGGGTCGCCGACGCACTCGGCGTCGGGGAGGGGCGGGCCGCAGGCGAGGCGACCGCCCGGCAGGAGGTGGGCGACGAGGGCGTCGCGGCGTCGTGCGGCGAGGCATGGCAGCGAGAGGGCGGCGATGTCGGTCGCGGCGGGCGCCGGCGCCCACGCGTCGTCGTCGGTTCGCACCGCGCTCGCGAATCGATTCGAGGTCCAGAGACCGTCGAGGCGGTCGCGTGCCGCGAGCTCCGATTTGCGCACGACGCGGCGCGCGTCGTTGGGGAGGCCCGGGGCCAGGCGGCGGCGTTCGAGGGCCTCGAGGAGCTTGGCGAGGGCAACCTCCGAGCGGGCGAGCGTGGCCTCGAACGCGACGTCGACGGCACCAAAGCAGTCGGTCGACCAGTCCGTCGCGACGAGACATTTCGCGACTCCCAAACCGTCGGCCTCGGGCCGGGACGGCGCTTCCCAGGGGTGTGCGAGCCGCACGGGGGGCGCACCGCCCGGGGTCGCCGGCCGCGCGCGGAGAAACCGGTGCCAGCGATAGAGCGCGGGGACGACGCCGAGCGCCCATTTCGCGGCCGCGTACCGGTCGTCGCAGGCTTCGTATATCTGAAGGGCTACCGAGGCCTGGAGCGGGAGCGCGGCGAGCGGCACGCTCGGCCCCTCGAGCCGCCCGGTTCCGTTCCACAGCGCGAACGACCCGAGCGACAGTCCGTCCGCGACGAGCTCGTCGCGCGCCGCGGCACCCGGGAAGGAGTATGCCGGCACGAGGCCGTCCTCCCACTGCAGCGCGAGCACAGCCGACAGCTCGCGCATCGCCTCGCCGGGCCTGTGTCGCGAGAGCGCGTACGCTGCCACGGTCGAGGTCAAGGCGCTCGCGTATGGCGGCGAACCCTGGCTCACGAGTCCGAGGCTGGAGTCAAATCGCCCGCGGAGCACAACCAGCGCCTCGCGCCGCACGCGCTCGGCAGAGCCCAAGGGACCACCACCTCGAGGGACCACCGCTTCGCCCGCTACTGCTGCTGCTGCTGCTGCTGCTGCTGCTGCTGAGACGACGAGCAGCCTCATACGCAACGAAACAAGGGTAAGTGGCAGCGTCACCGTCGATTTAACGCCGATGCCGCCCCCTCCGCCGCCGCCGCCGTCTGAGGCCGCGCCAAAAGCGAGCGCGGCGGCGCTGTGGCGGCTCCGGCAAGCCGAGCAGGGCACGGTGCCAACCTACGAGAGACACCGACCGGAGGAGAGGCGCCGCCGCTGCTACCAACAGGAGGAGGAAATCGACCGCCACATGGAATCGGCCCTCGCCAGGACAATGATGCATCAAGAAGAAGAAGGATCTCGTCGGCGCCGAGAGGATCGACAACGCGAGACACGACAGGAGGTGGAGGAAGAAGCGTCTGTCGAGGTGCCACGCGAAGGCCCGGAAAAGCGCGACCCGTTCAAGCCTACGAGGTTCGACGTGCGTTCGATCCCCTTCGTGCTCCGCAAGCTCCACAAGTTCGTCCTGAGCCCCGCGCCCGCGGGCGGGGGCGTCGTGGTAAGGTGCTTCATCGAGCGCGACAAGTCGAATTTTCTCTTTCCGTCGTACAAGCTGTACGCCGACCACGAAGACGGTACGGGTCGATTTATCATGGCCGCTCGCAAGGTCCCCGGCGGCACGCCCCACTACGTGTTCTCGACCTCGACGGCCGACCTCTTCAAGGCGCGCGCGCGCCGCGGACGAAACTACCTCGGAAAACTTCGAGGCAACGGCGCCAACTACGTGCTCTTCGATAAGGGCGATAAGCCGCCGGGGGGCGAACTCGATGCGCGCCGTCGTGAGCTCGAGGCGCGCCGTCGTGAGCTCTGCGCGATTTCGTTTTCCCCGAGGTGCGGCCGCCGGAGCTCGAACCCCCGCCACGTCGAGGTCGCGCTCCCCCAGGTGCGGTGGCGGCCCCGGCGCCCCGACGATCCGCCGCCCGAGGACCCAGATCTCGACGACGGCGGGATTTCGACCGTCGAGGCGATTCATCCCCTTAGAGACCAAGACGGTCTCGAACACATCCTCACGCTCATCCAGGGCCAGGGCGGCCAGAACGTCCTCTACGCCGACCGCGCCTTGGTCATCCACGTGCGCGAAACCAAGTACGACCCGCTCTCGTCGTGCCTCGTCGACTTCAAAGCCCGCGCCTCGATTGCCTCGACAAAAAATTTCCAGCTCATCAAGTCACCCCCCCTCGAAGAACACATGAAACGGGCCTACTACAAGCCCGGCGGCGAGGGGGCTAACCTCGACCCTTCCCGCGACGCCAACCACCAGCCCGTCCTCCTCCAGATGGGCAAGGTCGGCAAGCACTGCTTCAACATGGACTACCAGTTTCCCCTCTCCATGTTCCAGGCCTTTGCGATCTGCGTGGCGCGATTCGACACCAAGGTACAATGCTAGTACCACACAGACTAGTTCACAAATAATAGTAGGTTCGGTTCGAACGACGACCGCGGACGGCCGGGACCAGCCAGCCAGCCAGCCAGCCGCCTTGAGGACGACGGGATATGTCGCCGGGAGGAAGAGTTCCGTGTTATTCCTCCTCTCCGCCGAGTCTTATAATGTTTCGCCAACCACGGCTAACGACGGAGTGGAGTGTGGCCGGCGTGGCCGGGGGAAAAGCAAACTTTTGCGGTTTGCGACCGGCTTGGGCGCTGCTGGGTATGTGTCGTCGGTGTCGTCAATGGCGACTTCTTGGACGGGGGCGGCAAGGGGCTCGATGAGCTGAGGCTCGTCGTTGGGCGTGTGGTCGCAGTGCAGGACAATGTGATTAACCCATTATGATGACCTGAACAACAATTTTCCCGCGCGCGAGTCGAGTCGAGTCGAGTCGAGTCAGGGGGCGCCTCTCGACGTCGCACACGACCCGTGACCACCATGTCCAAGGGCGGGCGACCCATGAAGTCGGTGGGCGACTGCATGATCACAACTCATGACAGAGACGGCACGGCGTGCTGCCACAGTAAGCAAACTGCAGTCGTAAACCTAAACCCAATATTGTCTGGAACGAGATTCGTTGAACGGTCGGCGGCGGTTACGATGCTTCGGCCGTCGAGAGCCCCGCCCGCGCCGGATGATGATCATCACGCGCTCGCGCACGTCCTGCGGCTCGAGGAGCAGGTGGTCTCGTTGCGCGCGGACATCGAGGTCGAAGCCGAGAGTTCGGCGCGGCTCGCGCGACGAAACGAAGAACTCGAACGCGAAGTGTTGTCGCTGCAGCACCAGCTCGCCACCATCGCGCAGGGCAACGCCATGCAGCTCGACAGCGCGGTCGATGCCGTGTTGGAGGACGACGTGCGCAAGTTTAGGCGTTCGGCGCAGCGCATGCGCCGCCAGCTCGAGCAGTACGAGGTCGATCGTCAGGTCAGCGAATCAACGTTATCGCGCCTTCGCGCAGACCTCCAAGCCGCGCGCTCCGAGCGCGACGCGGCTCAGAAGGAGGCGAAAAGAGCCCACCGCTTGTATCGCGACAAGAAGGAGGCGTTAGAGCGGGTGGAACGTCGACCCCCCGAACCCCCGCCGCCGCCGCCGCCGCGGCCTCCTCCGAAGCCCAAGCTCGAACTGCGACCTAGGCCCGATCCGAGGACAAAACAAGACCTCGAGGTGGCGCTCGCGCGCTGCGCGTCGCTCGACGCAGCACGTGCGGCCGCCGAGGACCGCGCGGCCAAGTTTGAACGCCTTGTGGAGATCGAGCGACACAAGGTCCGAGGTTTAGACGCCGCGAGAGCGACGCAGCGCAAGGCCCTCCACGATCTCGTCGCCGACGTCGAGGCCAAAAGGAAACGCGACGATACGCGTCTCGCCGAGCTCCGCCACGAGGCCGATACATACAAGGCTCTCCTCGAAGACGCACACCGCGCGTTGATAGACCGCGACGAGAGAGACGCCGCGGCTCGCAGGGACGCCTGCGAAGAAGACGACGGGGACGCCTCGCCCGCCTTCATCACGGCCGCCTGTGCCGTGCTCGAGCGCAAGCTCACGCAGGCTAAGCTCGAGCTCCAGGCCAAAGACAGGCAAATCCAAGCCCTCCGGGCCCAGCTCGACGACGACCCCGTCCTCGGAGGAGAAGACTTGGGTCGATGATATGATTGAACCTCTCAAAATAGTAATTATAATTCGTTCGTTCGCTCTAAATCTGAATGTGCGACGCTGCGCGTCAAGCACAACGAAACGGCACGAAAATGCCACTTCCCTACGAGTCCTCGTCCTCGGCGGCGATGAATGCCTCGAACTTGGGCTTCCAGTCGGGGTGCCAGCGGGAGAGCGGGGGGCGATCTTGCGTGATGTCCTGCATGGTCCAGGTCATGCGCTTGTTGTCGACGTTTCGCGAAACGTCGTTGTCGGGGGCGATGAGGTAGAAGCGGCCCTTACCGAGCTCTTCGAGCATGAAGTCGACGATCTGGTCGGGCATCCAGGCACCTTTCGCGGGCTTGGCCTCGTGGAAGAAGACGGCGTCTGGGTCGAAGGCGTCGCCGGTCTCCTTGGCGGCGTCGCGCTTCGACTTGAGCATGATCGAGGTGTTGACCCATCCAGGGACCAGAAGAGCGGCTGCCAGGCGTGGCGTCGTGGAGCGTAGCTCGTGCTCTAGGCCCTCCGTGTACGTCTTGAGGGCGGACTTGGAGACGTTGTAGACGAGGTTTCCGGGAGGACAGGTGATGCCTTGCTTTGAGCCGGTATTCACGATAATCCCCGGCTCGCCGGTCTTCTGCATGCGTGGCACGAAAGCTTGACATCCATGGATCGGACCGAAAGTGTTGACACCCAGCGTCTGATGGTATCGAGCGACGGGCTCAAACGGACCGCCCCCCCGACCGATTCCCGCGTTGTTCACGAGCAGATTGCACTTGCCAGCTTCCTCGAAGACCCGCGCCGCTAGAGCCTCGACGCTCGACGGGTCGGCGACATCCGTTGGGACCCCAACGATGTTCTCGCCCACAACGCCTTGGAGTTCGTCCACGTCGATGTCGGCCGCGTACACCTTCATTCCGAGCTTTGCCATGCGTTGGACGAGCGCCTTGCCGATCCCTGACGACGCCCCGGTGACGACGGCGACATTCCCCGCTTTCACCACTTCCTCCAGCGATACTCGCATCGTCTTCGATATTTTATGAGTTCTTTCTGGAATTCGATGTTATTAGGATCAGACGCTTCTACAGAAACTTCTACAGAACATGTGCAGGCCAGTAAGTTCACCTAGTCCCAATCTCTAACCCTAGTAAGTTCACCTGGTCTCATTGAAGACGGAAGGTTATCGACGAGTTGGTTGTCAGTCATATCGCGGTCTCCTCGTCGCATCGCGACAAGCTTGATGGTCACTCTCCGCCGACCGACCTTTCGGCGCTCCTCGTCTACAGGCCCGTGATTCCGGACTGGCTCCGGTCGGTCCGGCCTGGCTCCCATGCTCGGGAGAGGTCTGAAGTTAGTTAGTTAGTCTCATTAAATTCACCTGGTCTGTTAGTTCACTTAGTCCCAATCTCTAACCCGGCGTAAACCCACTCGTGCTCACACCCACTTATGGCGGCACAGAAAAAAAAACCTTCCCGACCCCCGGGCGACAGACAAAGGGGGTACTCACCGACTCGCCCTAGACCTCACTGAACGAGGAAAACACGGACGCGGGGTCGGATAAGCTCGCCTCACGCCTTGCTCACGCTCACCAAGCCTCTCAACAAGATGGAGAGTTGGAATATGATAGCAAAGGGAACTACAAGAATACAGCAAGAATGCTTCTCACAAAAGAGAGGTGTGATGTCACTAAAAAGCTCGGGAAAGGTGTCCCGTTGAACGGGTATTAAGCCTCGAGAGAGGGGGGGTAAGCCATAGCGGTCAGGAGTTGCCGCCACAGGACTCCCCTGGTGAGAACACGAGCTGCCCTCGGCGAGTCCGGCGAGAAGCACGAGCCTTGGCTGAACGAGCATCTCGAGAACGAATCTTCTTGTAGGCACGTTCAACGACAGGTTCTGGAACGCGTCCACCACGTAAAGTGAACTTAGGAATCAACACATCGATCTCATGCGGGGCGAAGTCGGTGACACAAGGAGTGGTACTGTTGTTGACCTTGGTCTTGTCGGTGAAACTGCGACCGTCCACGTCCTTGTATTCCGGCTTAAGCTTGCGAGTAGAGAGATGTGAAGTAGGCTTCTAATAAGAAACCTTGTCATGGGGACCGAGATCAGCATGGAAATGCAGAGCGACTCGATCATGCACAAAATCATAGGGTTCATAAACTTCAGCGACATAAACCTTCTTTCGCCAATCGGACCGTTTATTATCCGGAATCCGAAAGATAACGAACATACCATGCTTGTAATCATCCCGAAAGGTCTCCTTGGGCTTGGGCACAGCTCGATCGACCACTGGAGAAACCATCACAGGGGTAATCTGACTAACATGAACACAACGGCGTTCGGGAGGAGAATCAAGAGGCTCAATCCTGTAAGTGACCGGGGACAAGCGCTCCAAAATAACGAATGGACCGCGCCATTCCGGTCGAAGCTTGTTCTGAAGAAAGGGGATGTAGAGCAGAACATGTGAACCTTCTTCATACTCCACATCAACATGGTCCGCATTATAGGCGAGACGTTGTTTACGAAGAGCCTTCTCACGAGCTTCGTTCACCGTAGCGGTATAGAACTTCAGCCTCTCGCGAGTCTCTGCCATCGGAGCGAGTTTTCGGCAGGCGGCGGACATCAAGATCCATGTTCGTGTAATCGGTTGGCAATAAAGGCTGCCGGTTAAGACGATGCACGAAAGGTGAGTTCTGAGTCCCCGGAATAAACTTACGATTATAACAGAAAGCAATGTACTCCGCGAATTCGGGCCATTCCGTGATCTTGCGGTTTTGAAGGCACGCACGGAGGAAAGCCTTGATAAAGCGGTTGACCCTTTCCGCAGGATTAGCCTGAGCATGATACGGAATCGTGGTACTATACCGAACATTGAAAAGATGACAAAACTCTTCCATCAACTTGTTGACGAACTCCTTCCCATTGTCGGTACGAATCCTCTGAGGTAGATAACCTTTGAGTAATATATTCGCGACAAAAGACTCGAGGATTGACTCAGCAGTCTTATGGTGTAGTACGTCAAGAATCAAGAAATGAGAAAATTGATCAAAAAAAACGATGAGATATGTCTCGGGACCAGCACTGGGCAAAGGTCCAAACAAATCCATACAAATGACGACACAATCACCATCATACATCGGTTGCTGAAGCAGACCTGCTCTCTTTGGTTCAGGCGTACGAGCTTTCTTGCACACTATGCAACCAGCAATGAAAGCACCCACCTCATTAGACATATGAGGCCACCAAAAACGTTCAAGTATCGACTGCACTGTACTTTGACGACCCATATGACCACCATTGAGAGGTGTGTCATGGTACAATCGGATGATGCGCTTCCGTAAAGTTCGGGGTGCGACTAGCATCGGGTGCAAGTCGGGTGCGGCACGGTAGAGAACTCCTTTCGCCACTTGATAGCGATAATTGGCTCCGTACCGACGAAGAGAATGGCCCTGAGCCATGCGATAACGAATGTCCTCGCAAGTAGCATTAGTGATCTGCTCTTTGGCTATCTCTTCCAAAGTCAAATTATCCGGAATCTTGTCGATGTACTCTTGGTAATCATCGGCATCACGGAAAGTACTAGGCTGGGTCTGCAGTCGTTGCTTTTGACGTTGTTTCGTAGAGCATGAGACGTGACCAATTGCATCGGATCATCCAGGTCTTCTTCCTCTTCCTCCACAGGCAACTCAGTCGTAACAAACGACAGAATGACATGGCACCCAGGTAAAGGTACCCCTTCATCATCAACAGAACGAGGGAGTTCTTGGCATACTAGATACGCGTGGTTCAAGGGATCACCAAACTCGTCCGTCTCGATGACATGATCTATAGGATTGCGAGAGAGACAGTCAGGGATGCTCATTCCCGGCGACTTCCCTGGCTTGTAACCCAATTCAGGATCAAAATTGGCGAGCCGCATCGCCCATCGAGCCAACTGCCCAGACGAGTGCTTCGCCTTTCGTAAAAACGTCAAGTTGCGATGATCTGTTTCAAGGATCGTCTTGTGACCTTCAATATAAGAGCGGAAATGCTCAAGAGAAAGAATAACTGCCAGGAGCTCTAGCCGGCGAGGCTCATAGTTCCGCATCTCTTTCGGCACAGCTCGGCTCCAATACTCAATTACTCGTTCCTCTCGTGTCACCTTGCCAGTTTCGTCCTTGATTTCCACGAGCTGAAAAGGATACGCACCAGACCATCCTTGGAAGCATCCGAGCGGATCTGAAAAGGAAGATCGTAGTCAGGATGATAAACTCCACGAGAATCCACCAAAGCTTCGATGATCGTATCCCATGCCTTTTGGCACTCAGGCGTCCATTCAAACTTAACGCCTTCAAGACACAATCGCCTAAGCGGCTCCACAATCTTCGAATAATTCTTCACATATCGGCGGCAATAGTTGCTCATGCCAATGAAAGATCGAATCTGGTCTTCGGGGACGTATTGGGACGTACCGGGAATCGGCATCTGCTGCAACGCTTCTAACGTCTTGGGATTCGGCTTCAAGCCTTCCGGAGTCGAAATAGTCCCAAAAACTCGATTTCATCCTCGAGGAGGTGGAACTTCGAAGTTCGTCCACTATATCCTCGCTGTGCTAAATGGCACAACATCAATCAAAACTTGTAAATGTCGATGGAGTTCATCCGATCCCATCATAATATCGTCGACAAACGCGACCAAGTCCTTATACATCCATGTGGACAAATCGCTAGCCATCTGCTTACAAAAGAGAGCTCCTGCTTTTTTACTCCTAGAGGCAAGCGCAAGAAACTATGGGCTCCAAGTGGACTAACCATCGTAACGGCGTCCTGAGCAGCGGCGTCCAAACGTAAGTTATGATAAGCCCATCGAATATCAATGCACGTCCGCCAACGGCGCTGGCAAGAAAAGCCAAAGCATCTCTTGACGAATATTCGGCCAACTGTCATTGACTAGCTGATCATTGAGCTGACGCAAGTCAACTGCAGCACGAAAAGATTCGACGTCCCGGCCTCTGCTCCCTTCTTAGGCAGCATCAGTACAGGAATCCCCACGGAGAGTTCGCCGGTCGGATGACTCCATCGCGACACCACTCAGTGATCTGCTTTCTGAGACACTCGAGCTTTGCTGGCGTCAACCTATAAGGCGTCATCTTGATCGGTCGTGGGTTTGCGTCTTTAAAGCGTAGAGAAACCGGTGGCGAGTCCACGGGTCTCATAATCGGATCAAGAAAGCCCACGCGTATTGCACGCAGTGGCTCAACATCATCTTCGCATCATCATCAGATGCGGGTTGTCGGGAATTCCTAGATCTCGAACAACCTTCTCACTTCTTCCTTCGTCGGAATTACGACTTTCATCGCATCATTGTCCTTGACGTGCTCGGGAGTCTGCGGTAACGGTACACCGTCCGCATCGCGCGGCGCATCCTTCCATGGCACATCGAACTTTTCTTCGTATTTGAACCTCACCTCAGGGTGGCTCTTATGATCTTTTCACCTTTGACGCGCACATTCGCTCGCTCCTTACTTTCGGCTCCTGTTCAGGTTCAGGATCCGGCGGAACGTCCACTTTTGATTGTCGGGGGGGGCAGCAGAAAAAGCATGAGCCGTCCCCGGGCATCTGTTGGAAGCGGAAGCACAGGAATCTCTGGCGTTTCCATTTAGGTGGGATCCTGGAGATCATCTTGACACCCACTTAACGACACGAGTACGCGTATTTAACAGCGGAATCTGTACGTGACGAAGGGGGTGTCGGAAATTCGCAAATACTGCTCAAAGGATCGTTCTGTCGGGCTCAACGCGGTCGGCAGGACTTCGCCACTTTGGCGGAAACCTCTGGTCACGGAGTTGTGCAGATCGACTGCTAAAATCGCAAGAGTGTCTGGAAGAGCGACAGACGCTAAATGTTCTATTTGAACGAATCTGTCTTAGACAAGCTAGCCCAATCATGTCCACCGGCATCGTGAGCAACTCGGCCGTCATCTCGAGAGTCAAGGGCTGAGTGTCCGAGCGATGCGGTCCAAAACGAAGAGGAACCCGCGTAACGGTGAAGCCGTATCTGTTGCTTCTCGGGACGAGCCAAGATTATTCAGCTGGAGCAGGTGGCGTTCATGAGCATAACCTAAAGCTGCAGCAATTTTGGTTGCATGTTCACACATGTCTTCGGAGCCTCTTGCAAGTGCAGTGGGTGACTGGAAACCAACAATCGCACGCGCGAGCTCATCAAGAGTGGGTGTGATATCATGAAAATTGACGACGTACACGTAAGGGTGTAAGCGTGCTATATACGAAATAATGGACGCCTCCCTTGTTCAATCAGCCACATCATGAAAGCCAGCCATTGCACAACTTCATCGTCCAGTTAGTGGCCGTACCCCTTGCCAACATTCTGGATGTGAAGTTGCAGAGTGCTGAATGAACGCAGGGTGGAGACGCTATACACATCGACGATGACCATTCAGCTTCAGGCAAATAAGCCTTGATCAACGGAGGGTCGAGTCATATCGTCCACAGAGCGTGTGCTGAACCACAGGTATCTTCGGAAAATTCTTCTGATGAACCTTGTTGGCAGCTGTTGAAGAGTCAAGAGCAAGGACGACTCGAAACGATGTCCGCAAAACTCGTTCGCTCGTTGCAGTCCTAAAGTACTTCCTCCGGGCCGCTGAAAGAGCATCAACCTTGCGAAACGTGATCGGCACCCAGTGGACTTTTCAAAAACTTTCGGCGAATCTCGCAGTTCTGTAACTCTCGGCATTTCTTTTCCTCCTCGTCAGTTCGTCGGTCGAAATCGTCGTTACCGAGCGTTTCTTACGAGAAATCTTCTCTATCGGCAGAAGGAGACGCTTTTCTGCCCTGAGTCAAAGCATCAGGTCAGGAGCCGCATCGCCTTGAGTAAGATGGCTTCGACCGAAACAGTGAATGATAGGTTAGCCTTGTTAGATTCGGCTTTCACCACCTTCGTTAAATCGTCGACCGTCTCAGCATTCAGCCTCGTCATCAAAACGAACAATATCGCCCAAAGCAAGGACTTCACCTTGAGTAATCACGGTCGGCACATCCTGGGTAGAAGATATCGCACTCGAGCTGCGAACTTTCTCAGGTCCTCACGGAGACGACACACCATTTTCCTTCGATACCGAGTTGCTCGTAACCAGAAGACGTAAGCAAACGAAAAAACTTGCAGTTTCCACGGGCTCTGAAAGAGAGAGCTGGCACCAGTAGGGTGTCGCCCAGGCTCG